>JAODLD010000040.1:19629359-19655479 GCA_026781065.1 Mormyrops boulengeri | reverse complement strand
CCCCCCCCCCCCCCCCCCCGCCTGAGCTCGTGCGAGCCGTGAAAATGGGGTGTGAGAGGGAGAGAGCGAGCAAGCAAGAGGGCGATGGCGGCGGCGGGCAAATGCGACGATGACAAGGGACTCACCAGAATGCGTACGCAGGTGGCCTGTCAGGGCATCGCGGCGGCGGCATGCATAGCTACAGAAGGGACACTTGAAGGGCTTCTCGCCGGTGTGCAGCTTGATGTGACGCAGAAGGTTCCCCTTCTGCGTGAAGGACACACCGCACTGGCTACACTGGAAGGGTCTGTCACCTGTAGGAACATGGCATGGGGGGGCGGGTTAAGGCTGAACCACCCACAAGCAACATCTGTTAGCAAACCCGTAGTAAAGCGGTCATCTGCAGAAAACTGGTAAGACCTCTAGCATCAGCCCAGCTGGTTATGAATGAGGAGTTTGATGAACATTCATATCGAATTTATTTGGGAAATTATTTTTTTCCACCATTCATAAACTCAAAATTATCAAGTTGTGTAAAAAGCAGTAGTAGTAAAAATTATATGTGAGTCACTATGGACCAAACTGTGCTGGGAAGGCATATTGCCTGCCGATCAACAACACTGCAGACCTGCCTACATCTATGAGTAACTGCTGAATATAAACAACACTGTGCAGCAATCTCACCATTCAACCTTCTTGGTGAATGATAAATCCTTTGCCTTTTGCACAAGAATGAATGCAGGTACGCTGGTTTGGGGGGTCACCGCACAGGGCCAGCCAATGTGAAGCACCCCTGGAGCTGGGGGGTGGGTTTCTCCAGGGCCTTGGTCAAGGACCCCCAGACACGCGACTGCTCTGCTGAGGCCGCGGCTCCAACTGGTGATCTGATGATCACGGGCACAGGGGTTTAGCCCTGAGTGTGAAAACACTCACAGGCCCTCTTGATATGCCTCGAGGGCCAAATTAATAAGGATCCTGAAGCTTACATTGGATTTTGGTTTGGGACTGGCACTAGATCACAGTTCAGAAAATGGGGCATCGCGCCTGTTCCAGACTTGGCTGTGTACAACCAGAATCGCACCAGTTAAGGGAGCGTTAAAGGTATCATTAACGCCGAGGGCCTGTATAATTGGTTTACTCTAAAAATACCCTGTTTGTGTGTGTGTGAGCATCGTACAGATGTTCGATTGACACATTCTACGCCAGCGGGGGCGCTGGATAAGCTAGCTAGAAAGAATGGTGCTTGAGTGTGGGGTGTGGGGCTTCAGGGAGGTTTCACGTCCATTCTGAGGAAAAACGGAGCCCTCCGCCCCATCAGCGGGCGGTCTCACTACAAACAAACACCTCACAAATCCAGAGCGACACACCAGGTCGCGGGGGCAAGGCACCTATGAAGTGGCCTGCTGGGTCCGAGCTGACGAGCACGTGCCTAATGTCAGGTAACTTTAAACAAACAAAGATGCAAACATCATAAAATAAAATAATAATAATGTTATCTGATTCTGAATATATGCTGAGCTTGAGACTGAAGCTGGCTGAATTTTGAACCCCAACCCCCCCGCCTCAGCGGTTCGGAAATCTGAAATAGAAGCCTGCCGCACTTACAGCTCAGGCCAGAGGTGGCAAAGTCAGTTTGGGGCAGGGAACAGGTTGTGGGAGATTCCTGGGATATTTACTTACACAAGGATTCCTGGGCTTTAAACACTTGTGCAAAAATAGCAACGCTTTCCACACCCATTTCAAGCGAGGGTTTCGAAAAAGAATCACCTGGTAAAAGCGAAAACCCTACGGTCGATATCACTAACGAAGCTTTATTAACCCACAATGGCGCTACGGCCAAGAGTCCCAGGCTTGGCCATTTGTAAAGGCAAGTACTCAGAAAAAACATTTGCATACGAACAAACTGTAAAAAAATAACACACAAACAACTTAAGCTTTCTATTTATAAGGACATTAATCACATCTGAAACACATAATACAGAAATATGACCTCTCGTTACAGTACCGACTGTGTAATGTTTGAGGTGAAAATATCCGGTGAATAGCCGTTAATATCATGAATACACCATAACTCACCATTGGGCAATCGGATCCCTCCATCACTCGGCCCATCTGACCCCGTGCCCCCGTCTGGTAGGTGATTGGGGCTGTCCGTCACTGGTTCCTCCAATTCGCATCCTTCTTCTCCACTTTGGGTGGTCTCCTCCAGGTCTCCTGTTTTTTTGTCACTCTGTTCCTCTGCCCCTTCTTCCTGTTTGATTCTGTGTGCTGCATGGGGTCAAGCAGAGTGGAGAAAAAAAAAACAATGAATGCAGTGGCAGACAACATTGATCGTTATGTTTATGTCACATACTATGGAGCCAAGACGATACTTATTTCAATATTGATTTTGCCCATTCAGCGTCACACTGAGGACAGCAGCATGAATTTAAAGCCATTTATGGGGCTGACGACTCATGTAGGACCAATCTCAGCCAGTCCGGAGACTGGTTTTCAGACCCATGGTAACCAGTTATCCAGATGGCTGCCTAGGAACACACTCTCGGCGCCATAGCAACTATATTTCCAGGTGAAGATCATTCAAGAAAAAAAAAGAAGGAACATACCAACACTACAAGGAATTTACAGCGAAACACAATCTGTCTGAAGTTAAGAAAAACAAGTCGATCTGGTTGTAGTCCCTGAGGGAGCAGGAGAGAGGCCGGAGAGATGCCCCCACCCACAACCATGTTCCCCCAAGGTTTCTACTTGACTGCCCGCGGGACAGCGAGAAGGAACATGGAGTGTGGACGCCCACTGTGCCTTACGGTGCCATCGCCATGAGTAAGAGCTGTACAGCCCAACTACACTCTCAGTATGGCTCATTGACTTACCGGCTGGATGCCGGTCCTGCACTAACATTGGTCTCAGTCCCTGAAGCACTACACCTGCACAACCTAAATAACTCGCTCCATTTTTAACTTCATATCCTACAAAGGGATTTTCCCGGATTAAATGATGTGTCTCCTTGTGTGAACCTTTTAATCTCTGCCCAAATACTTGGGTTAATATATAATGAAGCTCTTTCACCCTGGAATCCTCTTAAAATTGGTACAAAGGGGTATAAAAAGTCCTTTAGAGGGGAGCACTAGGGTCACCCCTTTTCCAAAGCTTCCCTGTATTTGGGAACACTACGACAGGAATTACATACATCTGGAAAAGGAGCAGTGGCGTGCCAGTCTCAGTAATGGGGGGGTGCATTCTGCACAGAGCACGCCCCCGCCTTGCCACACTCACTAAAGTCCAACACTGCTTCACCGAACGCCACCAGCTGATCCATGGGCTCCTCTCCCTACTTCGCTCAGCCACCCAGACAGATCTTCCCAGGGGGGGCACGTGGAAGTGGACACGGCAAGGCTGACAATAAGCCCTCCCCCAACAGGTGGAGTTTAATGGATGCACTTAGGGGGACAAAAAAGCTGCCTCTTGCTTAGCCTATGTGTTAATGTATGTATCTGATACAGACATACTATCTGCCTATAGGGTACCAACAAAATTACTCATAGGTACAAAGTGCCATCATAGAACACGCCAATTAATTGCAATTTCCCCTCCGACCACACGGGGGGACACCCCTGCTGCCCCCCCCCCCCCCCCCATCCCCCATGGCTCCATCGCTGTGCTGACATTTCTAGGTGAGCTCTTCAACCTCGTTGAACCTAAACGGAAGTGACCATTTCCGCACCAACTGGGGTGCAGTCTATGCCATAACCAGCGGAAGCCCCGCCATCCGGAAGCATCTCCCATCACCATCACCATCACCCACCGCCCCCCCCCCAACCAAAAGTTGTGCATATCACCAACTGAAACTTGCAGAATTCACATCCATGTGAATCCAACAGCACACAAAAAGGGGCAAAATGAATCACTTGTGCTGATAAACATGCCCTTGTCATGCACTGGAATGTAAAAAAGATGGAAGGAAACCAACAGGGCTTTAGAATACAGTCCGGACTTCTAAACCAGCGGTGTCTACGGCATAAAAAAGTGTCAGTTTCCTTTTAAGGCCTGTGCCGGCATTTCACACTTCGGCTCATTCACACATCAGTCCTGCGCTTTCATGTTTCCTCATTAACACAATTTTTAATATGCCACAAATTTAAGTAGAAATGAGGCACAGGTTCACGCAGCTGCTCACAGTGCGAAAGGAGATCCAGTGCAGGATTCAGCTGGCCTTGCTGTTAATTTGTTGCGGTACAAAGAAAAAGAAAAAAAAAAAAAAAAAAGACAGGCGACCACACTGACCTGACTTACACACCTCACGAGCAGAGCGCCGAAAAATACAATTACATAATGTTGCTAAAAGTACAGCAGCACTGCAATACAGCAATCCAGCTTCATGCCCCTGTGATGCTCATCCCACTATAGACCCTATAACACTGCAGAAGCCACCCAACTTAGATAAGCCAAATCCAGTGAGTACCACGCAACACAACAGTGCAATTTACTGAATACCTTCCCTTCAGGACATAGCAATACAGTACCTGTGCCCAGTGTCAATCAGAAGGAAGCAGGCTTACTTTAATTATCCAAATGAGATTATGCTAGTGTCTATGCATGGATTCCTCAAGAATGGAGAACCATCTATTCAGACTGATGTTGGGAAGAGAATTTCTTACCAGGCATGCAATCGATAAACCACGACGTACGAGAGTGTTCAGTGCATAACATAAACAGCATACAGTGAATGAGAGCCATTATTCCATAGTGACTGGCATCTCTGACCAGTTAGTTAGATTAATTAATCTATCACCCATCGGCACTATTAGGTGACGTTGAATCTGGTGTTGTGTCTGCAAGGCACCACCTAAACACTATGTTGTCAGACAGGCTGGAATAAAAAAAAAAAAAAAAAAAAACGGCCTTACCAATGCTTAGCGACACGATTTGGGAAAACCGAGCGAGGCATCGGCTAGCCACATATGGAGAAAGGCCCTGCGAAGGAGCTCGCTGCACGTTGACTACCAGTGTGCGCTTCCAATCTCTCTGCAGACCCGCAGCACCTGCACGCCGCTCCACGAAAGCTGATGTGAGTCACAGCGCACCATTTAATGTGGTCAAAATAAACTAAAAATGCCTGGCCTTGTGGTTGATACGCACGTACTCTACATAACACACACTGCTGAGTCCCTGGGAACGCGTTTCACAAATCGAACATTTTGCAATGTGGTAAGTGTGTTAAAAAAAAATGGCGCAGGGTGGACACGGCGACGTCGACGACCTGCCTGCTCACCGCGGGGCGGCTCTACACTCTCGGACGGCATGTAGTGGCTCACGCGACGTTTCGACATATGATAACGCCAGAACGTTACATGAACGTGTGGAAACCTTATGAGTTAGGTGGATTTAATTCCTCCTCCCATAGTTTTTAGGTCAATGGACTGTTTTGCAATTTGCCTCGGTGTGGTTCTGCAGAATGTTATCTCTGAGAAGATCTGTCCCCATTGTCAAGGAACTCACATCTATCCCTCAGTAGCAGAGACCAGATAAGGGTGGAGATGGTTCCCGTTTTCTTGCTGTGCCACTTCACCATGACATGTGTAACGCTAATCAGATGTTCAGATAGCCAAGCGAGTGGTTTGACTCCATAGCCTGTAGCAGCTCCTCACAGGGAAGGAGGATGGAGACCATGGTTTGCTTCCTCCAGCATTCAGAAGGGTTCCAAGTCATCGAGTGTCACCTCCTTTGAGTATGTGTCCTTCTCGATCCACTTCACCCAGACGCATAATGTTATGATTCTTAATCCGCACTAAATAAAATGTACTGTACAGCACCTTACTATTACACGCATCCCCTGCTAATTAGGCTATTCAAAAAGTATTGAACTAAGCAACTGTTGTGATTCTAACCAAATACACAAAACGCACCTCGCTATGCTAAAGATATAGCCATGCAGGAGAAAGATGCTAAGATTCATGGGTAAAAGATTTGCTGTGAGACACTAATCACCGTTTAGGTGCTCTTACGTGGCCACGTTTCCTCGGAAAACCCCAGACACTCTCCAGGGGAGAGATCACACACGGGGCAAAACATGGCAAAAGGGGCACTTACAGATGGGGGAGCCTGGGAGGTGTGTATGCTGTCCGTTAGGTGTGCTTGCCATCAGGTCCGCCAGCATCTTCGACTTCTCCTTCCCAGGAGAGCAGTTTCCGTTGCCTAGGAGACAGCCGCCAACAAGAGAGATGAGAGCAGTACTACGCGCGCGGGTTCAGAGACCGTGGGAGTAAGCAAAATAGCTCATCATCATCTGGAGATGATGAAATGGAAGCCATTACATTACCTCAGTTAGCAGGGGATTCTATACAAAAGAGAATTATAGAATGTTAGTGCTTTTCTTCTTAATTTGTACTCCCTGTTACACCTATTTATTCAAGTCAAATTAATTAGCTACTTCAAGTAAGACCAGCAGTACCAGTGTTGTATCGTGGTTGCAGCGGAGTACCGTTTGCTCTTTGCTCTCTGCCTGCTGCCCTCTAAGTCTGAACTAGTGAATGAAACCACTTTGTAGGAGAGGCAAACCAAGTGAGGGGGCCACATTGACGTTTTAATGTGACCTCCCCAGCCGGCTGGCTTGCTGGCCTACAGACAGTAAGAGACTCAACTCTCTTCCCCTACCTTTCAGCACCAATACGATTCGTTTTGGGATTCTAACACCCGTTCACATTACGTCCTGACCTATTCAGCTAAAAGCATGGCGGATAACGGGAACAGACCCCCATCTCTGATCTACCTATGGCCAGGGGGACCTCAAGCAGACAAAAGACCATCCAAGGGCAGTATCAATTCTGACTGCTGCAAACGTCTCAGCGATCGGCCATATACTGCTGGAATGCTTTTGCTACTGTAAACAGGACAGCACTGTCTTGAGGTCTTTGGATCCCTAGATAAAATTAATCACCACAGACTTATGATCGCATTTGCGTTGCCTTAAAACTTTACTAGAAGAAAATGTGCCCTTTGCTGTGGAGAGCACGGTCCGAAAATCTCGAAAATCTCTCCAAAAAGGGGTTGCAGTGCAGCAGTAGTCAGAAATAGACAACGCACACACACACACCCATTTCTGCATGTGCCCGTTAACATTTGCAGAAACTGCACTCTGACTGAGGAACTGTCAAACAACTTTTGTGGTGTCACAAAGAAAAAAAAAAGAACAAGTTCTAAGGTGGTCTGAAGAATTTCTTCACAGCATTTCACGCATTTAGCTTAGTCTTAAGGCACTGTGTTCCACAAACCATGATTTTCTACATCTAATAAGCATTAGGGGACTGCAGTGTTGCGGCTTAAGTGAGCTTCCACACCATCTGCCCTAGTCAGGACAGCTGCTTGTGGTCCATGGGGTATGTCTCCTGACGCTTGTGCTCAACTGAGCATTTGAAACACTGTGTGTCTCAGTACATCTCAAAAATGCCAGAGACCAACATTTTGGTGGCAGCTGCACAGGTATCTACCCCAGCAGCCGCTATACCAAGGGTTCCCTTTGTACAAACATTGGGCCTAATTTCTTTCATGAAAAAACAAACAAAAAAAATCTCATGGATTAGCATCAATGTTATGCCCATAGTTTTGAAAATCTAATAAAAAAAAAGTCTCCAAGAAACATGAACATTTATTGTATTATTGAATACAATTAAAACCACTTCTCCTGGTAAAACTACTTTCCTGCAGTAAATTATGTGGTCAAGAGCTTCTCTCAATTATCGGAGTGACAATTAAATGAATACTGTATATTTACCCAATTCAGTTCATATACCTTACAATTTTACACAACAGCAGTACAACCAGACACTGATGACACGATTATGGTTAAACCCCTGTAACTGTAGGGCCCCTCCTATTCTTACCTACATATTATACTCCTTGGGTTACCATCACTAATGAATCAATGAAACCTGCCCTATCAGTTTTTCCCATCGCTGATAGTCAGAGTTGATTTGGGATGAGGAATGTTCCATTCTGGCTAAACGGGTGAAACTAGAGGTGTGTTGAGATTCCCCATGCGGCAAACACTCGGCGAAGAGGGTGGAACCGCAGCAGCTACCGCGTACCTGTTCCTTCCAGTGTCTGTGCGGGACATGCCGGTAGCCTGAGTGAAAGGCAAGGGGCGTGTGCCGGGAGACACAATGGCTTTCGCAATCGCCCAGGCCAGCTCCAGTTACACTGGTCTTGGGGGGGCGGGGGGTTAATCTCCGGTGACAAGCTGTCACCTGGCAACGGGAAGCCCGAGCTAGCCCGGATTTTGGCCTCAGCCAAGGGGTGGATTTTCCATGACAGAGCGAGCGATACAAAGGCCCGCCATCCCCACTGGTCCTGAAGGTCAAGAGCGCTGGTCCATATTAAGTGGCAAGATGCAGTAATGTTTCCCATAGACACGTTAGCTGTTGGTGGGTTAGGATCAGTAGGAGATCAGTGATGGGTATAGACCCAAAACTGCAACAAAAGCCTAATGACACTGCCATTGTTACACCGTAAAAAATACCAATTTGTACCTTTGAGGGTACAATTACTTATCACTGGGGCTGTAATCTCAAGTGTCTGCCATTTATACCCTTAATGTAGGTAAATGTACTTTTTATGGTACAGAAATGGACTCTGAGGAACAATATTGTACCACTGGGGGTACATTAATGTTGTTTGTACCTTCAGGAACACCATTGTACCAGGTGTGTACTCTATTTATGATATTACAGGACCGGTTTTAAACCTGAAAATGACAAAAAAAAAAAAAAAAAACATTTTTCAATGGGAAATCACCATGTAAGAATGGGTCGGTTGGGGAAAAAGTGAGGAACGGAGGGGCCTGCAAACATCTCAACAGGTAGCTGAAGAACTGGATGCATTTGCATGTGTAAATCGAGGAGAACCATAAGCGTTGCCGGACATGCTAAGATGGAAGAGATGGATGCAGGTGGTGGCCCAGTGAGAGCCAAGAGGCCCAAGCAAGTTAAATGGGCTTGGATGAAGAGACATCCAGACAGAGGAGGTGGGCCTAGGACTTGGACGTGGGCCCAGTCAAAAAAACAATGGCTCAATGGGAAACAGCAAAAGCTGCAGTGCACTGTACGCTAATGACATACAGGGAGCCGAAAAACCTGAAGAATCATATCGCGCCTCACTGCTTGCTATACGTTCAAGCAGTTCTTAAAAAAATATATATATGTTCTTAAAAAAAAGTTCCGTGTTTACAAATACTTTTGACAAGTAAAAAAAGACAGGGAGATAGAAATCAATGTCACTGTTTATTTGGGCTTTCTGACCTTTCAGGGGCCGAGTACGTGCCCACTCAACACTTGTTTTGAAATGATTTGACAGGAACCCCGTAATTTGACAGAACGACTCATTAATTTGAAACCTGTGAACTTAACCCCCACCACTAACAGTGGTGATTTTGCTGCAAAAGGTGATTCAGAGGGATTGCGATGCTAAACAATGCGTCTCTCCTTCCTTAATTCTTTTCGGCTGTGTCATGTGTGCCGAGATCTATAAGGAACTTCGGTGAGAATAAAGGAGAGGAATTGGATAGGAGTTGGCCCCATTCAAAAGAGCAGTGGGTTCAGGCATCCTGGGAACGCGCAGGCGGAGCATGGATCAGGTTTTTCCTGTCAAGCTGTCTCCCCTGACCATTCCAACACTACAGCGAAAGATCTTCATCAATCCTGACTCAAATATGCCAGTGTGTTCTTCGTGAAAAGCTACCTCAGAACACAGAGTTATACTGGGTAGTTTTCCCATGCAGAAACAAGGCCAGTGGCCCCAGTTCATGTTCCCATTGCCACTGTCCACAGTCTTGATGTCGAAAACAGCAGGAAGAACAAGTATGAAAATCATCTGCGACTACGTCAATGCAAGGGCTTGGCCGTGGAGCGGGTCAAGCCTCCATCTGACAATGCTCACCGGGAATGGAATCTTCACATGATTTAACGCTGTTATGCAGCATCTGAACTACAGGGTTGATGGTGTTTACAAGAACGCATAAAATACATGGATGCCAGTGAAATTCCAATCAGTACCAATAAAACTAGAGATTTCACCCCCCTCACAGACAGATTACTACACATGTCTACGATTCATCAAATCAAGTTTAACATGCAAAAGTCAAATCCCCCTATTGTTATTCACTGAGGGAAAACATTTCCACACTAACCGGTTGGGGAATACCTTCATTCTTTCAGCAGTCTATCAGAATACTACGCCCAAATGATATATGAGAGATGGGAAAGGTGCGGGGGATGCTCAAAACAGACGTTTAAAGTACCAGAAGGAAACTGGTACCATAAAACGATTCAAATAAGAAACCTCCACAGAGCCAACATAACTCCGCTTTTTCAGGATAAGGGCTCAGCTTCTGTCTTTGTCAATACATTTATTTTTTCTTATCGAATTTAATAATGCGTAACGGTCTTTTTTAAAAATGGCATTTTCAGTTAAGCGAAAACTTTCCATTCTCCCCAGCTGCTCTAGGTGTCAATCTGTTGGTGCAGATTTGAAACCCCAAAGAGCTGAAAGCAGGCTGAAGGTGCCTTTAATTGAAGCGTGTTACAAGACACACAAGAGTGCCTCTCCCCCGGCGCCGATTAGCTTGGTGAGAGGCGTTATTAAGCGGGACGTGCAAAGACATCGAGTGGAGATGCACTGCTGTTCATCTGCGCCTGATGATGCTTCCACCAACTGTTCCATGACAAATCTTGTTTATTTAATCAAGCGCACTTCTACACATCTGCAGCATCGCCATGCAGCCCTGTCAGAGTCGTGGCAGTTAGATAAAAATCAATCATGTGACACGCCTAGACCTACCATCTTCATGTGGCATTAAAGAGCATCTCTCTGTCTCAAGGGACCATCTGGACTGAGATAAGGTGCAAACATCTATCCAGACACGCATCTCTTTCACTAGACAACTAAGATATCCTCATGACAGAATATGGTTATTCCCTCTTGCTCACTGCCATTGTAAATGAAGAAGCTTGACTGCCTTTCCATTCTGAAATACCACTACAGCCTAAAAGACATGGGCTTTTTGAGGTAGTTAAAAAAAATTGCTTACAAGCCAGTTTACTGAAAGGTGTCTAATCGTAACACCAGACTGAGCCAAACCCCTGGTTATACTCATGCTGTCATGAATAGAGTGGTGAAAATCACGGCGCGAGTAGTCAACGGTGTCCAAGACGCAGAGAGAGCCTACTTAGTCAACTCAAGACACCCGAGTGACAGAAAGTACTCTGCCAAGGGAATAGGTTTCTCAGAACAGCCAGACGGCTTTCCCGTGGGGTTACCAGGAGGGAGTCACAAAAAAAGTCCCTTATATTGTTACCAATGCACCCTTATCAGATGAGCCACACTATCAATACGTAACTGGCTCCTTGAGTGAAGGGAAGTGCATGCTCATTCACACTGTACATTCTGAGGGACCCAAAGGAAGAGCATAAGGGCTATGAATGAGGAGAGGCCATTCAGACACTAAGTGAGACACAGTTTGACCTACTGCCAACTTGAATGATTTAAGGCTTGACCTCTGCTTGGAAGCTCACTCCAATCTCCCACCAACCTTCGCGTGGATACATGATTATTTTATGATCTAAACTAATCCTCAGCTACTGTCCATGCGTACCTGTGTAAAGTGGTCCTCAAGGCCGGCCTTATCCATACCTCGCATGGGATTTGCTATGTGGTGTTAATATGGATGGAGAATGCAAACAAAAAACAGCACACTGACTCAGTGAAGAACATGATAAAACTTAAGACCTTTTTGGACTTTGTACTAGCAGAAAGGCGCATATATTCAGTCAATATTAAATTAAACTGTAACGCCCAAAATACTAAACGCATTATGTGGCACGAGTGTTCTTCAGGTAGATTCAGAAACTGAGAAAATATAAAGGGAAGAACTTTTGGACAATATTGCATGACTATGAACAGAGGGGACAGTAACTATAATTTGCAGGGACAGTGTGATGACCACATAATCAAAATTAAAGCCACTCGACAACAGGAACACAAAGCTTGCAATCACGAGAGTGATTCCGGCTCTTTCATTTAGTCTGAACTATTAATTCAGTCATTGATTTTAACTGCTCAGCTCACCTGAGCATATTTACTGTTAAATGGACAAATTCAAATGTACAATGTAAAAATGTCTCTGATTATGCATCTTGAATCTACAAGCACAAGAAAGAGACACACAAGGTACTAATTGACATTAATGCTTTCATTCCGTAATATATTTGTTCATTTACATCCCATTCTCTTTAATCAATTAACAGGACATAGTTTGATCTCTACTGTACAGGTAATGCAGCATAATTTTAAGGTAACTTAGTGAACTGGCTGATCAATCTATTCATCATTCTAGTAATAAATATTTCTTCATCTGTCTTTGATCCCTCACCCAACAGGTTCCTTAAGACATAAAGTATCAACTTAGATTGTCAAGGATATTCCACCGCAGGAGAGAACTATGGGACATGCCTCAGACTCGTTCATAATTTCATCTCATTCAACGAACAAGGATCAGCTCATGGGAAATACTTCTTAGCTCCGCTCCCTCGTCATGCTAGCTAAAATGCTAACTGCGCTGAAATACAGTCCCGCATTCCACATTCCGCACCCTATTTAACAAATACACTCCCATTACGCACTTAACTGGAAAATTATAGTAAACAGAGACATTAAAATAGCGAACTTAGAAAGTTTACTTACTATCAAGGTACCCATCTGTTGACTCAGTCTCCATATTAGAGGGCACGGCCTGTTGGAATCAAAGGGAGACACTGCATTAATAAAAGGGCTGATCGGGAAACACGGAGCCCTACATGAACCGCTGTTCCTCATGTCCATCACCGCGCCATGGTGACCAGAGTAGCCAGGGATGCTGGCTCAAACCTCGTCACTGTTGGCTAACTTGACGTGAGAGAGGAGTCTGCTTTGAAGAGGTTCACAGAAGTCAGTCATTTTTGGCAACTGGGTTCAGCTTTCAGTCAAAGCCTCTTAGTGATTCTGATACCTCAAACTCGACAGCAGGACGAGGGAGCGGGTGCTCGCATTTCATGGAAGAGTTCTCTGGTTTGCTGAGAAGTTAACTACGATAAGTAGCATGTCGCTGGCAGACGTCTGTCTACATTTACATCACGTTTCACTCCGTGGTGGAACCCGTAATAGGGTATGGCACTAAACAGAAACAGTTATTAATAGACGATGTCAACTAGAATATTGGTAGTAGACAGAAAAAATTCTATAAAAAGAGTATGAAAGCAAATGTGAAACCCAGGAAATTGTACTGTATTATGGAGAAGGACCTCAGTAAAGCTCCTGAAAGTGCTGTGAGATTGTGATACATCACAGAATATGAAAATATATGTACACATATCTTCCTTTCTGAGTGTCTTACAGCCTCACTTGGCCACATGGCAGTCACCAAAAGACTGGAACGATTACTGAAAGCTTTCCACAAACACCAAGACAAAAACACACTTGAAAGGATCTTCTAACTGAAACATACAGTGATGGTGGCATGTTTTCTTTTCGATTTCTCGCATGGCAGGTAAGAAAAGGAGCCATTTGCGCATAAAAACCCTTTCAGGAACTCGAGAAGCGTAAAAAGACCAGGCACACACACTTAATTGATAATTCCATTACGTAACAACGTTATACTGCAGCTACCACAATGATCAAAAGTTGATTAATTATTAACAGTGGCCTAATACAATGATCCATAGCATGGAAAGGTAGGTCTTTAATACAGTACTTTATCGATCCTCCGTGCTCGTAGCAATGGCGAAATGTCTGTGGAAATGCTTCCCATTTTGAAACATTAATTACATATCATTCTTCACGTAATATCTTAAAAGTTACGTGCGCTTACAATTCCCGTACTATCTTTATATAACCTGTAATTAATGCTATTCCTTGTGAATAAAACATAGGCCGCGAGAAAAACAGACATACTCCAGTAGGCTGCTCTTCAAATAAGCATATCAGCACTGGTGAAGGAAAGCAGGGAGCCGGCTTCTTCAGTTCAGCTACAGCCAACAGCTTTATGCATGTCTGGTGGCCGTACTACAGGGTAGCTCTTATACAGGGGAATCCGTCTAGGTCAGAGCTGCCAAACTGGACACATAACAAAACCACATCACATTAATAAGCTGTTCACGTTCAAACTTTCCAAATCCATGCAACATGTCTGGTCATACAAACATCTATTAAGACTCACTGCTTTTGTTACATTATTATAAATTTGACTATTTTAGGTTTATGTAGAGGACTGAGCAATGCTTGTTCAGCATAAGGTTGCTGAGAAGGCCGGTTTATGTCTCAATTAATCTATGTCGAAGAGAAGACGTAATTAATTCTTAAGGGTAAATTAGGGTATAAGGGTAAAGGCCAATTCTATGATAACGTCAGCTATTCAACGATACTAATCCTCAGGGAAAAACCTTTAAATGCACAACACCGGCATGCTGTTACCCGGAGTTTAACGTAACACAGGACACTCCATAAACAGATGATGATTTTATTTGCCAAATATGTTGCCTGGTTCACAGTGTTTTTGTGTAGCCCAATACCAGACAACAGGACGGCAGATTCCTTAGACAATCGGGTTCTAAAAATAGCAGTGATTCATATTCAAGTTACAATAATAAAAAAACAATCATTTAAAAAGCCGTCAGGTAATGACAGACTGCGGAGAATCTTGTGAAACAGCATCAAGGTGTTTGCCAGAAAATTCGTCAGAAAGAGAAAAAATTTTTTAAAAAACAATAAAAAAAAAAATAAATCTGAATCAGACCTTAAAATACTATTGAAAGCAAGGTGTAAACAGGCCTCCTAAAATGCCTGATCTAATAATCTAAAAGACAGAAACCACATATATTCATTTTTTACTAGTCTGCGGATCCTTGAATGTCAGGGACCTCCGACAGATATCGCAATGCACATCATTACCATGAGCTCAATCACGCAACACTACTGCAGGACAGCATAGGAACTCTGACTACTATCTTAGAGTATCTGGACTGTTTTCACCACGATTATCAACAAAGTACTAATAAATAAGAAAAGTATTTTATATTCTTCTCGTAAGGGAAGAAAGACTCTCTCTGCCATTGGTGTAGACTGAACTGTGAAAATCGCAATTCATTTACCAAGTAAAGAAAGGTTGTAATAATATATATACACAATATTAGCCTACACCTAAAGGGGAAAATACAGACAAGAAACATTCTTCATACACCCCTCCTGAGTCTGACTTATTCCAGTTTTACAGGTAAATCATTAAAGCTCTAATTACCCAAAGTTGAAGGCCTCATTTTGCACTCATTTCTGGTATTGGTCTTTCACGGTCATAAAAGCCTCACCGCTTGCATCATTTAACACATGCTGGGTGGTGCAAACCTCTCTACGACAAGGACTTTCTCCTTGCAGTTCTGGCTCTCGTTCACTTCCCTTCTTTATTAATTATCAACACGCTAATTCTCACAGTCAAGCCTCTGCAAAAAGCATTCATCTAGAGGCAACGACGTCTTGCAAATGGAACGTAGACTTCAGGCAGACATATAGGAGTAGCTAACGGGTCATCGTAAATATTTTAAAAAGTGACAGCTAATGCTGCATTGGGTCGACGGATATGGACACATTTCAAAACAACAACAAAGATATTTTCGTGAATGGCACGGAAATCGAAGTCCCTTGTCCTGTTGACCAGCTGACCACTGAAATTTTCAAAGTTGCACTTGATTCCCACAACTTGTATCCCACATAAGAGAGACACGCATAGAACCTGTCCTTTGAGCCAATACCCAGATTTGACAGCCGCATTGTCATGTATGGCCATCAGCTTACAGGGACACTTGGACTGTAAGCAAAGGCCCAGTCCAGAAAGGCAGGGAGAACAGAGTGCTTAGTGTAGTTTAATAGGTTTTGTCATCCGCGCACCACAAAATATTAACAATAAAACAACAGTCTACGGTGTTATTGCAAACACGACACGCTAATGATCATTCCTAATGCTGGAGGAAAAAAAAAAATATTCAAAACTTTTATAAAACTATGAAACTACTTACACTCAATGTCACGGCACAGGAACCTCAGGGACAGATATAATTTCGTATTATTTACATAATATTAAAATTTAATCATCAATACGACGATGCTTATAAATATTATGTTGGAGGGCTTTTAATTTGAGTCGATCATCTAGGTTTTCCACGAGGTAGCATATCCCAGCGTTACGGAAACATTTCAGCTTAATGCTATAGGTAAGCGGTTCGGCGGTCACCTTAAACCAAGAGAATTACTGCCAGACTGAACACGACCCGAGATAGACGCGAGCTGCGGGTCATTATTATTATTTTTGTGCTGTATGACAGCAGGTCTCATGCCGCAGCACGTCTCCGCACGGTGCCCAGAGTGACAGGAGATTCACGCAGCACAGGCGGCTGGGGGGGGGGAGACACCTGACCCTAACCCTAATAAGCCGATTCCCCTTGAAATGTTACTCACACACAAGCCGATGTTTCGGACCAAACTTGGCTGAGATCGAGGATACCGCTTGTCATTAATTACCATACGCCTGCCTGATGACTGATGGCCACAGTGATCTCTCATGACACTATGCAGTCAAGTAAAATGTAGTATTTTAAAAGGCAGCCCAAGCCCCTTTAACCCCAGCGTCACAGTAGTTGGTATAGGTAATAAGTTATGACCAGGGGTGTTTTGATGGGTAAAAGTGGTTAAGAGTCTAGGAATATGACCGATCCTCTGCCCCCTATTCAGGTACCGCTCTGCTGCAATATTATAAGCGCAAACAGCGTAGAAAGGTATGAATAATTCATTCAAAGACTTTACCTTGTGTCGTTTCTCCACCGCTTTTTGAGAGACTTCAAAGGACGGCCCCGTTCTTGTAAAACAATAATAAATAAAATAAATTACAGGCGAAAAATGATACTTTATATTGGACTTATTAGGTATTTCGGGTTAATTATCGCTATTTCCCCAGTTCGTCTCGTTGCCCTGATATGTTAAAGAAATAGGCTACTTCCTTTAAAATGTCCCCAATGTTTAAAAACGAGACAAACGGATACAGGAAAAAAAAGTAATAATTAGATGCAACATGAAACGAGCCTGTTCCCCGACTACATTTGAAAGGAGCGGAGAGAGAGAGAGAGAGAGACAGAGAGAGAGAGAGACCTGAACAGCGTTTGCTGGCTGACTTCCTCCAGAGTAAAACCAGCCCGTCAACTTTTCCACTTATCGCGACCCCCCGCACCTGCGGAGGGCTGCTTTCCCTTCGCCTTTTTACACACGAATGACGACACCGCCCGCTAACCAACTAACCAACTAACTAACCAACTAACTGTGGCCGATGGATCGAGGGAAGACGCCGGTGATCGCGCTCAGCTAAAGAAAAAATAATTAGAAGAAAGAGGCGGAAAACTGGATGCACCGGTTTCTTTTTTTTTAAGGAATTGGCAGAGGGAGCAGCCCGGTGTTACTTGTCCGAGCCTAAGGAGTTAAGACTCGTGGTGATCCACATGAGACCAGGTACAACGTGAGCCTATAAGTAATCATTTTCAGACAGATCTTCCTCTCGGATTAATTAATAGCGCACACTTCTTTATTCTTGACTCACTGACTCATTTTAACTTCATTCTTGACCCAGTCTGATGTTTTAATTAGGGATGCTGGATTTGTGTGTGTGTGCGTACAGTTTTAAAACGGTGCAGCTGAACCTGGCATTATTTATACTGAGTAATGGATCTCTGATGGTAACCGGTCAGAGATCTGAGGGGCTCAGGAGAAGCCGGCACACTGCAGGGATCCCCACATGTCACAACTTCTCTGCTGTCGTCCATGCAGTTGAGCAACAAGTGATCCGATCGCATTTTACGAGCTGTCATTCGGCAAACGTGGAGGCGCAGCCCTGCCTGCAGATGTAAAACCACAGCGCATGATGCGACGTCGCTTCGGTGCCGAGCGGCTGTCGCAATTATTACAGTATATTATTCTCTCGTGCATCATTTAGATACTTCGATTATATGGCGTTACCTTAACAGGACGTGATATGAAGATATCCCGAAGTGTCACGGTGGCCAGGCATTGCACAAACGGTTTTCCTCCAGATTTCTTGCATAGCCTACATTGCAGAGTAGCGCGACCGCAGCGGTGGCAGTTAATCCCTAGCTTACTTCCTCCATCTTCGGAGGCAGGCGAGCGGACCGAGCGGCGCTTTTCTGGGAAGTTGGTCTAACGCAGAGAAACAGATCACCGCGGCGCACTGCACCGTGGCGGACTCGGTGATCGATTACAGGACTTAACGTGATGCGCATCAAAGCTGCTCCTTCAGTAGCCTTTTTTTTTAAAAAAAAGAGATGTATTTACACATACACGCATTTATCTGTAATGAGTATACATTCACTCTTTTTACATTAAAAAAATGTTTGTTAATTTGTGACACAGGATATTGTCATTTAGAAGTTACATTGACATCTACCGTTCTGCAATAATGTATTTTTTATAACCGAATACAGTGGAAACCTTTAAGTCAGTATATGTCAGGTGCAGCCCAGGTTCTATTACACAAATAACAGAGTGAATGTATTTTAGATTAGCAGTAGATTAATTATTCTGTCAGTCCAGGGCTGCAGATGACCTCTGAACGGACAGTATACCTATATTTACCCTATGGGTTTGGGGTGTAATGGTACTGTTATATGTTATGTATTAAACTATTCGTGCATGCAAAAAATGGAAAATAAAGAAATATTTTTTAAAATTTGCACTGTTGTTTTGCGCCTCTGCGACCGGCGTCCGAGTATCTACCCTAACTCCATGCCTATAGTGTTGAGGGGGTGCCTCCGGCTACTCCTGCTGAATTGGAGTTGCGGAATGGTGTGTGTATTGGTTTGGCGCCCCATCAAAGATAATTCCCTGAATTGCACCTGTGAACTCTGGATCCCTACAGCCCTGCAGAGAACGAGTGGGTACAGAAAATGGAAGGATCCCTGATACTCTTTGTCCTATTCATCACCTTTTGTTCATCTTTCATGTCGACATAGGTGTTATGAAGTAATACTACACATTTTATTTGCTTGTATTGTTATTATTTTATTTTTATTATTATTATTATCAAGCAGGCTTTTTTTTTGGAGTTATTTTAGGAGTTATTCGGCAATCCTTCAGCAGTAAGAAATTGACAGTCAGAGCCCAAAACTACAGGCTTTAGATCATCCGGTGACTGAATTTTCAGCATCGATTACCATCCTTTAAAAACGAATAGTTTATTTAATCGTGAATATCACAAAGGCCTTTCTCCATTAAGATAATTACCATTCTTCAATAAACTCTTGAACAGGCATTGAGGGAAAAAAATATCTGTCCATCTCCATATAGCTCCCTCTTCTGGTCATGGGAAGCAAAGTCTTCAGTGACCTACTTGAGCGTTAAACTGCACGGCGCATTACTTACGCTCCTACAACGAGCATTCACCACAGGGCAACCTTTGTCCAGGTCTAGTGTGATGCGACTTATCCAAAGCATCGATACACATGCTGTTCCTCGTCATACCGTTCAAGAGTGACAGTGGTGGTCGTTTTTCTATGCGTTCCAAAAAGAGCACAATGAGTTGTCTGGGCCACCTACAATCAATGCATTTTCTGCAAGTTCTGATTTCCACCTCTTTATAAATGTGTCAAACTGTGTTGCTGCAGTTGCCGATGACTGTATCTCAGAAAGTAGACCAAGGCACGCATTACTCACATAAGTGGTTAAAATATTTCCTTTTCTGGCAGACTAGTTCTCCAGATTACAGAAAACTGCGGACATGAAGTAACACATTCACTACTGTCTTCATCATTAACTGTGTGTGCCGGTTAAAGCATGTGAATTAGTCAAAACTTAAACAATATCACAACTTATTTTCAACTTACCGTAACTGTGTTGATATGAGCAATAACAAGATTTCTGTCATCTCATCTTCTTACACTTGCAGCTCAGATCTACAGTGTTTTCCCTTGTCTTTATAGCAGTCATTGTTGTACAGTCATGTGCCGCAAAACAAAGGTATGTCTCAAAACCTGAAGCAGTTCAATTACCGAAAAACTTTAAAGAGACTGTTTACTATTGTGTAGTAAAGTGGAAGTTCTGTCGTAATGATTACATTTATTTATTAGAAGGTGTTTCACTGACCTCTCTTTAAGGTCCTAAGAAAGTTCTAACAAAGTTAATTCAGAGTAAATCACAACGCCACTGGGTTTTATGCTGGGATTGCCAACCTGACACGTCTGTATCAGTGGCAAAATATTTTGATTGAGAGGAAAAAAACATGGACTACATCTTTTAAGTACAATGTCCAAGGTAAAAATATGCATCAAAATATGCATCAAAATTCACCATGGTGTTGAACTCTGGTTGTATCAATGGGTTTTCGTCTTTCCTCAACTGATGGAAAAGTCCATTCATCCATCTGTTTTGAATAACAGCTTGTTTGAAACATGAGCAGATATGAGCAATAAGTCTCCTGATCTGGATAGTCACGTTCACTCACGCTCTTGTACGCTACGGGAAATTTGGAGTCACCGCTTCTGTTGAACTAGATGTTGCTGTGCCGTGGGAGGAGAGGAGTACCCAGAGGAAACCGAAATGAAGATGGGAAGAGAGTCCACATGTGCAGATTGTGGGCCAGTGTGGAACCCACAACTCAGAAGGCGTGAGGCATCAAACATACCAGCTTAATCACTCCACCATCATGTTGATCACATTAAGAAAACTGTTGATACGCTCGATTGCTGTCACTTCTCTTAAATGTGCCTAAATGGGTTAATATCATTTAACATGTTCTCCTGTTTCTTCTCTTATGTGTATCTAGAATCTACCATTTATTGTTTTAATTATCATTTGTAGAGCTACAGTATGTTTCTGTTGATACTTGATGTTAATTTTTAAACATTCATTATACAGTTTTCTAAATTAGGAGATAACATTTCCATACCCAGAGAACTAAAACCAATTCTAGAATATCCCATATTGACGAAATTAGAGAATAGTTTTACAATAATTACGTCGATTAAAATGCTTTTTCTAAGATACTTCTGTCACCCGTCAGATTAGTGCTGTTGGAAAAACAGTATCATTTTCAGTTGTAATCGTTGTGTGCTATCGTCTAAATAATCATTGTTTTACATCAGATACTAGAATAACTTAGCATTATAGATACCCTGTGTGTGAAAGGCTGACTTCGCCATATATGCAACCACATAGACTACTGCTGGTGTAGATTCAAATGGCTATATTCACTGAATCATGGCATAACGAAGGGGCCGTGTTCAATACTGATCTTAAATTCACCTTCTTGTCTCAGTATTGAACCTAGTGGCTAGAGTGATTAGCAATCTGTTCCTAAGCTACATATTTATTGTTATCAGTCAAAGGATCAAGTTTTGTTTGATGAAGTGGCATTTTTTTGTTCATTTTCACTCCTGCAATCAAAAAAAAAAAAAAACGGAATAAAAAGTCAATACTATCAGTCAAGGCTCCACTGTTGGATCCATATGGTGATGGACTGATTTTAGAATAAAGGGCTATAATTTGCGGATTTTGAAGAAAGGCAGTGAGACTTGTTATCTTTCCACTGGTCAGACTGCATCTTTTCTGGCAGCCTTAAGACAGCATGCTCCTCTCATTCTGAATGATTACGTGGTGAAAATTAATATACAGAAAATGCAGGCTTTTAAAAATGTAAAACAGATGGGCAATTTCATTCTTACTCTGTATGCTGCTAGAAGTTTGGAATTTATTCTGTCGGAAATTTTATTTGCATATTCTGCTCAGAAGACCTGTTTGATCCAGATGACCTGTAGTCTCATGTATATTTAATGTATAAAATATAAAAATCTTTACTATGTAATATCTGTGTAAGTCTAGGTCTGAATTTGTTAATTTGTGTGAATGTTCATATGTTACATGCTTTTGTGCATTATATATTTTCTACTTTTATGATTTTTTTATAAAATAGGGTCCAGTGTTTTCCACCCATCTTCCAACCTCTAACTGAGTACAGGTTTGCAACGATGATTGTGTTACACCTCTGTACAACTCCAATGCCAAAAAAATTTGGGACATTGTGCAAATTGTAAATAAGAACAAAATGCAGTGATGTGGAAATCTCACAAACCCGTATTTTATTCACAACATGACATAGAAAACGTTTAGATGTTTAAACTGAGACATTTTGCTATTTCATGAAAAATATTGGCTCATTTTGAAATTCATGACAGCAACTTGTATCCAAAACGTTGGAACAAGGGCAATAAGAGGCTGGAAAAGTTAGTGATACAAAAAAGTAACAGCTGGAGGAACAATTTGCAAATAATTAGGTTGATTGACAACCGCATTGACAAATAGTGGCGCAATTTCAGAAAAATGTTCCTCAATGTAAAATTGCAAAGAGGTTGAATATATCATCATCTACTGTACATAATATTTTCAAAAGATTCTGAGAATACTCTGTGTGTAAGGGACAAGGCCGAAAAGTCATACTGGATGCCCGTGATCTATGGGCCCTCAGATCGCACTGCATCATAAATAGGCATGATTCTGTAATGGAAATCACTAAATGGGCTCGGGAATATTTTCAGTAAAACACAATTCGCCGTGCCATCCACAGATGCCAGTTATCATTCAAAGAAGAAGCTGTATTTGGACATTATCCAGAAGCGCCAGCGTCTTCTCTGGGCTAAAGCTCATTTAAAATGGATTGTGGCTAAGTGGAAAACTGATCTGTGGTCAGACGAATCTAAATTTGAAATTATTATTGGAAACCAGGGATGCCGCGTCATCCGGACTAACGAGGAGAAGGACCACCCAGCATGTTATCTGCACTCAGTTCAAAAGCCACCATCTCTGATGATATGGGGGTGCATTGGTACAAATGGCATGGGCAACATGCATATCTGGAAAGGCACTATCAATGCTGAAAGGTATACCCAGGTTCTAAAGCAACATATGCTCTCAACTAGATGACGTCTCTTTCAGAGAAGACCTTGCATTTTCCAAATTGACAAATCAAACCACACACTACATCAATTACAACATCATGGATTCGTAGAAGAAGGGTCTGGGTACTGAACTAGCCTACCAGCGGTCCAGATCTTTCACCCATTGAGAACATTTGGCACATCATAAAACGAAAAATACGACACAGGAGACGTAGGACAGTTAATTGACTAGAGTCCTGTATCAGAGAAGAATGGGACAACATTCCTCGCTCAAAACTCGAGCAGCTGATCTTCTCAGTCCCCAGATGCTTACAGACTGTTGTTAAAGAAGCGGGGATGCCACACAGTGGTGAACATGGCCTTTTCCCAACTCTTTTTGAGATGTGTTGCTGCCATGATATTCAAAATTACCTTATTTTTTCCTTAAAATTATATGTTTTCTTAGTTTAAACATTTGATATGTTTTCTATGTTCTGTTATTAATGAGATATGAGTTTATGAGATTTCCATATCATCGCGTTCAGCTTTTATTTACAATTTGGGTTGTATATTCGACCAAAAAAAAAAAAAATCCAGATTAAATACATTTGTTCAAGTCTTAAGTTAAGGAACCTGTTGATCTTAGAGGATTTTCTTCAAGGAGTGTGACCAGGAGGCACAACTATCAGCTTGGTGAAAGCAGACAGTAATGTAAGGGCAGGTGGCTATTGGACGCTACAGGGCAGGAGATGCCTGCAAAGGTTCATAAAATGCTGGAGCAGTCGCTGTCAGTGGCCACACACTGAACATATTAGAGACAGATGATTCAAGTAGTGAAGGGAAACAACAAACAAGCTCATTGGACTTCAAAGTAAACCAGCATTTTGGGACATAAATTTTCTTCTCTGGCCTTCCAGGGAAAAAAAAGTATTTTTTTCTAAAGGACATTCGGAGACAGGTGACAAACCACATAGGTCCTAAGACTATAACATTGTATCTCTTGAGCTTTTTAAGAACAATATGCCTGTATATCGATTGAATGCATCCATATAATCATTCAGAAAAGCCATTCAGCTGAAGCTCAGGCATACCAGAGCAACTCAGGGCAGAGCAATATGAACCTGTGGGACACATGTGAGGTCGCATTGCTCTCCATCTTTCCGACGTGCGTTGTGTGTTCTGTCGGTCTCATTCCTGCGTCTTATTTCAACCATCAGGATATGACCGCGCAAGAGCCGCGGAGGTGTGCGCTTGCGATAAGCTTAATAACGGGATAATTGTAAACGCTCCCCTTGGGCATGTTGCTATTAGCGATATAATGACCATATAGTAGGTGACGGGTCGAGGTCATTATGTGACCAGTGCAGCGTACAGCAGCGTTTCTGCAGATTGAAGGATAATTCGTGTTGGTGCGACCAAATCTGAGCCAACTTCCTTGTTTACTCAGTCAGACTGTTAAGGCCGAGGAGCCGGTACAGCACTAAAGGGAATAGAATAGAATAGAATAGAATAGAATAGAATAGAATAGAGATACTTTATTAACCCCTGTAGGGAAATTCTCTTTTTGCCCCGTCTTGCTCTCCATATAGGTGAGCATAAAATTGGGCGTCACAGTGAAGTAAGTAGAGCTTTATTGTCATCCCAACAATACACAATAAGTATACAGTGAGACGAAATATCGTTCTCCATGACCATATGTGCAACATAAAACATAATGAGGGTGAGAGGGGTAATAATCAATACTTTCACTAATCCCCATGGGGAGATTGTCTTTATGCCTCCCTCAACTTACTCTTTTTTTGCAGAGTAAGCTGTCCGTGAAGGGCAGCCACCTGTGGTGGCGCCCAGGGAGCTGGGGGCCTTGCTCAAGGACCCACAGACATGCTGAGGCTGGGTTTGGGTGATTATAGGCACACAGGCTTAGTTCACTGAGCCACACGCTACTCTAAACATGCCAACACGTCACGAATAGGATTCGAGTACGGGAAAGCCCCATTGGATTTCAAATTCAACGCCTTAACCTCTCAGCCACCGTGACTTGGTATAACTTACACTACACATATATTTATCTAAATAAGCATACAACAGAGAAGACAGACTAGGACTGAATAGAAAAACAGTGCAATGACATGGAGAATATGTTAATAAAGTGAGCAAGTTATATTGTACAAATTAAGGCAAGTTGTGCAAGAATGCAATACATGTGTAAAAGTCCAGGTATGCATAGATGTAAACATATTCACATAATAGCAGCAGTAACGGGATCGGAATGAATAAATAAATAAATATAAAGTGTTACACAGCGCAGGGTGTACAGTAAATAGTCAAGTGTGGGGGGTGGCAGTGGGCTGTTCAGGAGCCGGACTGCTTGGGGGAGTAAGCTACTGTAGGGGCAGCCACCTTGGTATCACCCCGGGGTTAAGGGCCTCGCTCCAGGGCCCACAGACATGTGACTATCCTGCTGAGGCCAGGCTTGAACCAAAAACATTCTGATCTTAGGCACAGATGCTTAACCCAGTGAGTGAACGGTTGACAGAACGAACGCTGAATGTGGACTGGACTGATTTGGAGACACCTGGTTTTTGACAGTCGAGCCTTTGAATCTTTTTTTTTTTGACTTGCTGCTGCTGGGGGCCCCACGTTCAAGCAGGGGCTTCTGAGCCCCTGAGCGAGTGGGAGGCCGCGCGGGTCAGTGGTTCCACCTGCCTTTCGTGTTCCCCTAGCCCTGCGAGTGGCATCCGGCACGCTGCCCGTGCTGTGAAGTGTGTGCTCAAAGGGCCTTCTGCCTGCGCTGTCCACGTCACGGGGGCAGCCGCGTGACATTTCCTCTTTTGCTTGTGTTTATTGTGTGCCCTGTCGCACGTCTTCTTTGTTTTGATGCGCACGGTCGTCCTTGCCGATGGCAGCCCTTCCCCTCTCACGTGTAACGCTGGAGGTTTGAAGCGGGGAAGTTTCCACTGTTTGTGTGCTGGCATTTAAAGTGGAGGGGAAACCGTTACAACCAACCCCCCCTCCCTTCTCTCCCTCCCTCTATCTCTCTGAATCTCTTTTGCTCTCTCCATGTCTGCTTTCCTTTTAGCTTTCAGTCCTGGCAGCACTCACATCAGAAAGACACGTGTGGTTTATGCATTGCCTTGTTTT
>JAODLD010000040.1:19611966-19629259 GCA_026781065.1 Mormyrops boulengeri | reverse complement strand
CCCCCCCCCCCCCCCCCCCCCCCCCCCCCCCCCCCCCCCCCCCCCCCCCCCCCCCCCCCCCCCCCCCGCCCGCCCAGGATTCCATGACCCTGCGACGGGCACCCTTCGCCTGTCGAGGGGCACCTGTGTGTGACGGGCGTTATGTTTCTAAAAAGAAACATGTTACCAAGGATAGCAGTGATCATTTCAAATGGAATGAAGTGCACAGCTATCTGAAGCCAGGTATGTACATAGAACAAAATCGGTTGCCACTTTCCACTGGAAACTACCAGGGGCATGCTCGAGTGAGGGGCCTTGGGTGCATGGTGCTGAGACCCAGCTCCCATCTGGGTGCACAGCTACATTACCTCCTCCAGCACAGATAAAGTTAATCACGCTCTGTAATCTGGCTTGCTCTCTCCGCTGGCTTCCTCAGCAGGGAATTTGCCACCCATCAATGAACAGAGATAGCTGCATGTGCATGTACTGCGGCTTTCATATTTGTTTCAGAGCTCACGTCTTGTGGAAAAGTTGCAGAACTATAATCAAACGCCCTTGTGTCTTTGTGACTTATACTGTGCATCATTTTTAAAATGTTTTTATTTCACTATTTCTCAGTGCATACAACATCTGCCAGATTTTAGGGTTTAATAGCTGCAACTGCCATTCTGAACAGTACTTTTGCACATGAAATATCGGTTGTCATAGAAAACTCACAATTTTTGGAGTTATCTCCAAGGACATGATAATGGATGTTTATAGCAGTGGTAAGAAGTTGTAGTTCAAGTACCAATAGTACTATTTTATTTTAGTCAGCTAGGTGATTCACCTAGGGAATGAAAATGCGACATTTGTATTTTTGTTATAGCGCCACTGGAGCAGTTTGAAGGTGCTGTAGCCATGGCGACCACTTAAGCTGGAAGGGCCTTGAGCAGCTGGCACCATGTGACAACTGCACCCTGCCCTGTGTCTTGTTCTCTCCTGATTGGATAGGAGGAGCACGTCTTAGCTTCCCTATGCTAACGTGAGGCTGTGACAGGAACCACAGAGACGCCGGCCTCATGCGTCGGGAGTCCGGGGAACCTCAGATACTGCAAGATAAACGCAAACTCGGCAAGTGCCTCACGCACAGTCAGCAGGATGTACTCGCGTCTAGCCTCCGGAGCAAGTGTCAATTGACGTTTTTCCTTCTCCGCAAGTTGCGCTAAAGGTCAATGTGGCTGCAAGTTGGTCGCGCAAGTCTTGTAGGGACACAGCTGACATTTTATTCAGTAATAAAAAGGAAATTATACACAGTAGACCATGCAGAAATAATGTAACCTGTGTCACACCTATAACTCACATGAGAAATACACAAAATAGTTAATAGTGAATGTGGCAGATGTGTTTAAATAGAGCAGGAGATGCTGTATATGAATACAGCATAATACAGTATAATCCCTTTATAGCGGACTCACTTATAACGGAATATCGTCTACAGCGGACGAGGTCCACTGGTCCCGGCCGAGCGCCTTTATGAACATGCAGAAAAAGCATCGGATATAGTGGACTCGCATATAACGGAATTTCGCTTATAACGGACAAACAATTTCGTCCCAGGGCTGCTTTTGGCTGTAGCTTTTTTCGGCTATAAGGGACATGCAGGCTCCGCCGACAAGGCGCGTGGCGTGCCGGTGATATCCAGCGCAGATATGTAGTCAGGATTATTAATAGTCACGCATCTGCTCAGGTAAAGTTGGATTACTACATGTACAATATAATAATCTATACCACAAGTGTGTCTGCTGGGGTGTGGCATGAGTAAATGGTGTCCTGTAGTTGTGATCTGGGCATACAGCAACTCTGGATATAACGGACTTTGGATATAACGGACTGTTTTGCCAGATCCCTTAAAGTTCCGTTATAACGGAATTGTACTGTACCCAAAACCCTGCCAATACTGAACATCAGTCCTAAGATTAATAAAATGAAAAATAAAATTAAAAGCAGATTTACAATGGGATGTTCCTTTTTTTCTTCTAATAATAATAATCCCCCAGACTGAAGATCACAAAATTTCAGGAGACATTTCAGGGGAAATCGAACGTTTCGAGAAACATTCTCATGTCTCTCGAACCACGTTCCCCCAACTAGTTCATGTGTTTAAAGGAGTGATGAACCGATAAGGAAATTTCTGGCCGATACCGATAGCCTATTATTTCGAAAGCTGACACAGATACCGATTGTTTGGGAGGTTCTGTTTAAATAAGTTTTAAAACACTCCACCCAAATAAATTTAAGAATATATTTTTTGCTAGGAAAACACCAACTCTGCCATGCAACAACAGTCCCAGAGCACTATTTTTTTTTTATAACTGTGTACATCTTATATATTTATAACATTTATAAAGGAGAAGGGCTCATCATCCAGTGTGATGAACTCCATAATTTTCTAAATAATATCTTTTAATTTTGCTCTGTCTGTACTGAAATTTCTTTTGCTATCAAACGCTTAAATCACTAACGTTATTTGGCAGTAGAGCAACTTTCTTTACTGGAACGCATTTGTTCTTCAGAAACTCTTCATATTCTTCACAGTCTCACCTTAAGGTGAGCAGTCAAAAATTATTGTGTTGAAATATTAGTAGATCCTCCTCGTGAAATTATAGTAGAGCAAAATTTGCAAAACACATTTCTAACGACATTTTAACTAACATTAAAATAATTCCACAAAGCAGACATTTTCCTGTTTAGTACGTAGGGTGCAAAGCATTATGGGTCACCATTATCGGGGGTTTATCGGTGGAAAATATCTCGTTTTTAACCACGGATTGTTGCTGTATCGGCCGATACCGATAGTTGGTCGATAGTATCGGTGCATCTGTAGTTTAAAGTGTAACTTCGTCAGTCCTACTTAACTCCCCATTCCCTTGAGGAAAGACACACGTTCATGTTTGTCATGCACAGAAACAGTTCAACCCATTGCCTAATTATACCTCAGTATAGCTGCATTTTAACGAAAATATTTCAATGATGTCATACCATAATGCCTCATGTCCTAAATGGAATATCGAAGAACAACATTACAAACTATGTTATGGCTTTTGCGTAGCAAATTTCATTGCATTTGCGACAACCACATAAACAATGGCAATTAGGAATCCTTGATCCGTACGCATGTCTCTACATCTTCCGGTATTTTCATAATAATATTCAAGGAATAATAGAGTGGGGGGGCCCCAGAGACCCCCCTCCATTTCATCTGCAGTTTTGAAGCCTTACATCTCTCTCTGGAGTCACATCAGGATCAAACTTTCCTCTAGGCTCCCAGGCATAAATGCTTTAATATTAGTTAATAAGTCAAGCTGGGAGAACTGTGGCATACAGGGGTACACGTGAACAAAACTATCCTGTAGCTAAATGTTTGTGAGGAGCTTTGGAAGCTACTCTGTGAGCACAAGCACATTAGCATGTGATGACAGTCACATTTCGTCAATGAAAAATCATTCGCGGAACACTACACCTTGGTTCGCATGCGCCTCACTTTCACTAGTAGGCTAACAATTAAAGGTTAAACTGATCCCATGACTGCTAATTCAATTTTTTTTTGGTAATTTGAATAAATAGAAAACTGAAAATCAGCCACGAAAGTGGTACCTAAAATGTTGTGTAGCTCCAGCATGGTGTTGTACTAACAATTTAAAGGTTGTGGGTTCAAATCCCAGACAAAACATGTCATTTATAACATTTCCATCTATTGTCACTTTGGATAAAAAAAATAAAAAAAACATCAGATTAATGAGTTAATGTAAAGTTCTGTGCAATGCCTGCCTGTGAAAGAACTTAAAAATCCTTAGAACCTTTAACAAGCACCAGGTAGGTAATGCTTGCAGACTAACTTCGGGATCAGGGAGGTCACTGAATTTGTGTTTTTAGAGCATGTTTAAATAAACCTGGAGCCCCCCACAGTTTCATCGTCATACTGTAGGTAGTATTCCAGTAGCATGGGAATACTTTGGGGTTTGTAGTATGACTCAACTTTCTGTGAAAATGCTGAACGACATGACTAATTCATCAAATTAGTCATCTGCATGTGAAGCACAGTAACACCATAATTTGTGGTAGTAGTCGAGTAGCCTACTGTGTTTACTGTGATAACAGTGTGGATATTCCCCGCGCAGGAGATTCCTGTTTGAAATTAAACGAGAAAATTAAATCATGTGCTGGTTTCAGGGCAGAATACGACTGGAAGATGTCAGCCGAGGTGGTGAGACATTACCGCTCTGGAAAAACAATGTGGTCAGATGTGTTCAACCAAAGGAGGGTTTGATATTAAAACACACCTAATACAAAAAAACTGAACCGTCACTATTATGCCGATTGTCCCTAGAAATGGATAATGGGGATAAACAGAAATCATTTTGAGCTCCTTAGCTATGCTTTTGCAACTTTACAAGGAGAAAGACGCCTGACTTAAAAATATTAAGACACTTAATTCTGCAGCAGTAAAAAGACATCTGATCCACAAGATACCCTTCCTTTTATTAAATGCTCATATAGTGTCCTCTCGATTCGCTTACATCCCCATAATATATCACATATTACTCTCATTAACCCCATACATGATCTTTCGAAAAGAAAAAATAAATAAATAAGAGAAAACCTCAGAAGCAAACGAGACCTTGGTACACCCACGGGTAATTCGGTGAATATTGGGGGTGGATATTTCTGCAGCTTCCTGCAGGGGATCGAAGGACAGCTTGGTGCACGAAAAAGACACACAGCGCTGCACTTTTAAACAGGAAGCCTCTTTGGAAATAACCTGAGGCCATTTCGACGGAGGTATTTCGCTCACGAGTCGGCCTGCGACAGGTTAACCGTGGAATAACAGAGACAGAACTGGAAATGGCGTGTTTAATCACACTGCACAAAAACCAGCAAAGGTGTCATGCTTAAAAAAAGTGTTTTGCAAAAGTCTGCTGGATGGTGTAAGCCCTGTCCTAAAGCTTACGCTATACTTTATACAGCAGAGCTGCTTTTCACACAGAAAATACCATATTCAGTGCATAGGCCTATTTTTAATAAGAACACTTTCGTATTTATTTCTGTGAATGACTGTACATTACTTTGTTGTAATGGCAGTTTTATTGCTACATCTATAGTAAATGGTCTCCTTTTGATAGTGAGATTCACACCTGGGAATAAAAAACACAATTATCATAAGACTCATTGTTGCAAATGCCCCAAAACACAAGCCATCCATCCATCTTTAATGGCAGTGTTTGTGTCGGCTATTGGTTCTTCAGCTCTTCCCAAAGTGTTCATTCTTATTACAGGGTGAAGCCAGAACCGAAGTTTTACCCATTTCTTTATTCATAAACAAAGCAATTAGAAAATGTGTTAGCATCTCATAGGTAATGTTTTGTTAATTATGTGTATTATAAAATAAAATACCGAGGCCAAGAAACTAAGATCCAGTATGAAATTTTGATTATATATGCACCGAACAGGCCACACTTGACCGTGTGTTGCAGATTAATTGTGCTTTTTGCAATACTCGGGGTACTTGTAACTTCTCCGTTTTGCCTTTGATGTCTGTTGTAGTTACGTTTGTGGCTGTGGCTCGGGTTGGGTTAAGTAATTTTGCTCAAATCATATCTGGTATTGGTTTAACCTTAATTAACCCGTACATACTGAACGAAACCAGCAGAGATTTGGAAGTTTTTAACCCCTGAGAGAAGTCGGTTCTGATAAATGGCAGCGTCTGATTTTATCTAATTTAATATCAACTGCCTGTTTCCAACCAAAAAAAAAATACAAAAATCTATGCAAAATCGTGCATGGATGGCACAACCTGCACCGAGTACGTTTTAGTTTCAGTTCCTGCAAAAGGAAGCGTTTGCCTGAGGAAGCATTAAAAACACCGCCGAATATCGATCAACAGGGCGATGTTGAAGAAATCCTTTGCATAAAAACAAGTGCAGCATTTTCAGCAGCGTCACAGCAATGCTGCCATCTGTCGATTGTATGAGAAAGTACATGGGTCAGGGTTTATCAAACCCAGCCGAAGAACACGCAACACTGTATTTCACACCGTGAACCTCAGACGGCAGTATGAACATTACAGTACTGATGGATAGATACACATTTCACATCATGATCTACAGCAGGGCAAGGCAAATGCCGATTGTTTTTCTACTTCTACTACTACTACTACTACTAATAATAATAATAATAAAAATAATAATAATAATAATAATAACAAGAAAATAATATAAGTTTACTAAGTCTAAAACTTTTTTGGTTAAATCTGTATTTCTGTTTATTTTGCATGCTCTTATGGCACATTTTTAAATAATCCAGATACCTTTTACTTTAAATGGTGTTATTACACTAAAAGAAAACTATGAAATAATTTCATATTATAGCTAAGTTTTTGCATTTACTTCTTGCTAAACCTTGCTAAAAACCAAGTGCAATTTGAGTGACTTAACAGCTTGATCTAGTGCCTCTACATAATATATGTATGTAGGTAAAATGAAGAATGTATTTAGACTTAACTTCATAGAAAAATACATTAAAAATTAGAGCCAATAATAGGCCTACTTAGAATCCCATTTACTTTATGTGTTGCAGTGAATCTGTGGTGTTAAGAAGGTATAAACCAGAAACTGAAGTAATGATTTTAAAGAACTGACCCATAACAAATGGGGATTTTATTTTAAAAACTGTATGTCAGCTGAAGCTACTGTCGCCATAGTGAATGGAACATTCCTGTTTACAGCCAGGTTTGCTAGATGGCAGTAGAAACCCTCCATGTAGCACAAGTAGCCTTGTATCTGTTTTCAGAGTAAAGTCTCCCTCTCACATGGATCTGTAGATGTATGGGATGATGTTGTGATGCTCAGAATCAACTCAGCTCCAACTGTGGTATGTGGGACAGGGTAGAGGGCATGTTGTTTTGCTCAGTACTGTAATTGTAATAGCATAATGACTAAGATACCGCACCTCTAAAATGTATGAAGGACTGCCTTAACAGAAGTGTTTGTGAAACATATCTTATTGACTCAGGAAGTGGGACCTGCATCCTGTAATTCTTTTATTGTTTCTGAATCAGATTTTTCAAAGTGAAAGATGCAAAAAAAACAAAAAACAAAAAAACAGATTTGATCTAGATAAGATGGGGTTTATCTAATTTTTTGTTAACCTGTGGTGCAGTACCTTTCAGCAAAAGTGTTTTTTATGTAAACAGTTAAGAATACAGCATTGTAGAGTAAGCGTTTGCTATATGTGTGCACAAGCAAAATCTACTAAAATACATGGAAATATATGCTATATAAATTTTCTCTATGTATATCAGGCTATTCTGCTGAAAGCATGGAGTATTCATAATTTTTACCTTTACCTATATTGTATTTTCTTCTTTGTGATATGGTGAATTACAATACCTAGGAGTTCTTCTATTTTCTTCTTGCTACACTGCTTTAGAAGACAGTCAATGACCTCCAGACGTGACCTTGGTAATGTAAGGCTTGCCTCTTGCCTGTCAGGAGGTTAACCAGGTGCTATGCAATATTACTGGCCAAAGGACTTTTTAGAATGCCAGTCTCCCACACATAGTGTACCACAAACAAACAAACAAACAAACAGACAGAGTTTCAGCTTCTAGAGGATGATGTTAAATCATTATACTCGCTGTATCTTTTTTTCTTGGATTCAAATTTTTTCACCTGAGTGGATGCCCCTACAGAATAGAGTATTGCAAGTAGTTTCGTTTAGTTCGAGTTTTCATCTTGGAGAGGATCCAGGAGTACGCAGGCTAGTGTTTTCTCTGTGGGGCCTGGAAATGCTTTTAGCATTAATTGTTATTAATGAAGTTTGCAGAGATTCCAGCTGGGAGATGTTAATAGGTTTCTACTACAAGTCTAACAGTCATTAAACGGTCATTCCTGGTTTATGCGCTGCTCGACTCTTTGTCATTTCACTGTTGAGCCAGGGGTGGGCTTTATTGCCTCTTGCTTGCCGTTACTAGCAGACCTGCTAATCACCCTTGCACCTGGGTCGATCCCTTGAGTGCCTGAGTTTGAATCACAAAAACATAAATCATTTAATGATATAATCATTACAATTACAATTACAATTACACAATTCTTAATGTCAAAATATTAACATAACCTAATGTTTAGCATATAAACCATTGTTGTTTGTGTAGCCAGTATATAATATGAATTATTAGTATTAATATTAGTTGCCTATTATAATGTTGACCAAAAGCAGGGTCGCGTCTATCATTTTGTTATGGCTGGTCAGCCCAAAGGGAATAGCCTTATCTGAATGCAGTGGCCTAATGTTCCTCTGGAAATTATAATTAATACATCCCATACTAATTATATTACCAATTTTCTATATTCAAACCCAGTAGGAGACTGTGCTGGACGTTATGTAATTAGATGATGTGGAGGAACCTGAGGAGGGTATTGAATCATTTGAAGTGTTGTTTAGTTGAATTTTGCTGCCATATTGTATCAGTTTTGTTGGCAAGCGGCCATACACCACCATCACTGGGGCATCATCAGTGGTTCTAAGGAGCGTCATGTGTGGTTTGAACCCTTGGCTAACAGGTGGGCTTAGCTGTATGTTTTCCAATTGGAGGAGACGCGTTAGCATTGTGCTACAACAGTCTTGCCTTTTCACCGATCCCACCTTGCTTTTGTGCAGCGCCCCCTGGAGTTGGGGGTAAGGAGTCTTGCTCCAGGGCCCAATGGCAGCATCAGTCTGTCGGCCCCGGGATTCAAATAGGTGACCTTCCGATCACGGGCACAAATCCTATCCTGCTGAGTCACAGAGCACCTCAGGGTGTAACTGCAGAATACAGTCTCTCAAATGAGCAGCACATCAGTTATACATAAGTTGTAAATCTTCCTCCACTAATTAATTTTTTTTTTAGACTTTATTAATTGACCAATAGACAAATGAACACATGCGCACACATTTTCACCGAGAGGTTAGACAGCTAACAATAAATAGTGACTAAGTCAAAATCATATTTACATCATTTAAATACCTCCACTAATTCAATGAATGATGTAATGATACATAATGATGCATGTGACAACATGCAGCTGTATAAATCCTTTTTTTTTACTCTGAATACTGCTTACTCAGTATAGGTCACAGTGAGCCTAGAGACTGTCCCACTGTGATATGCCCCCCATGACGCATCTCCCCGCCCATCTGCCAGCTTCTCAGAAAGCAACGTGCACAAGGCAAAGGGACACCTTGGACAGGATGCTAGTTCCTTGCAAGGCACAGAGATATACACACTTTTCTGCATGAGAATCCCATTCAGGATCTTTATACCGTGAATATAGAGGAAGCATAGCACACGTCTGGTTTATTTCTCCTGGCCCTTTAAGCGATCAGGTGCTCCTCGATTCAACCCCGATCCTGGGCCAGTTCTGTGATTGGTCGCTTAAATCCATCAGGCTCCTCTTAAGGCTCCAGTGCCTGTCATAGTCTTGATCATGTATCTGGCAAACAAGAAATGTTCGCTATCGCGTAATCTGAATTATCAGCCGCTGAGAATTTGGTTAATGTTCTTCATTACATGAAATGCTTCCTTTTTTTTCTTCTTCTCAACCCATTCATAAATGTCAAAGGTCAAATCATGAGAAGCAGTGTATTTTGTACATGCTATAATTCTGTTCGTGATACTTAGTATTCGGTTTTATCCAAAGCGACATTTTACTGCTTAAACACTGGAAACCAGAATCGGGACCCAGAGGCTGTCAGGCTAAACCTGTATGCAGTTAGTCCTTCTACTACCTTATGATACCTTCCAATCATTGACACTTTGTCCGCCGGAGACTGGATTTACAGTATACAGTATGAAGCCCCCCCCCACTCGGCTCAGAGGAAGATGCCTGCCTGGAACGAAATCACTCAGGTATTAGTCACTACCACCACATCCTCTACATCTCACCTAGTGTGGGCGGATTGGGGACATAAACGCGTGTGCTGGAGATCTGAGCACACTCCACTGTTAAAGACCCCCCCCCTCACCAGCACCACCTTCTTCCGAGCACCACCAGGTTTCGTGCCACGGCACTACGACCTATGCGGATGGAAAAGATGTGGGTGGGGGTCGTAAGCCAGCACTGTACATTACTCATTGTTACACCAGGGTTTCCTGGAAAGGAAGATGGTGGCAGATTCATTGATAATAAAAATGGACCATTACAGGCACGGTGACAACTGTAGAAACCAGTACAGTAATACCTCAGTTTTGATGATACTATTATATTGATAGTGATAGGAATGATGCCAGTTTTACTGTGCTTCTTGAATGCAGCACTGAATTCCAACATATCAATGGCCTAAAAGCTGTCAATTGGCATCAGTCAAATAGCAGTAAGACAGGCTGATTGGGTGGCCCTGTGTGCGATTTATCTACATTACAGAGGTATAATATAAACAATACTGAAGTACGACGCAGAGTAAGAATGTATGCGTGAGATGGGAAGCTTAAAATCTTAGAATCATGTTCTTACATCCTGCCCTTCACGTCCGCCTGACCCTCCTGTCTCCTCCCTAATGTGGCGCTGATGAGCCACCCCTGTTCCCTGTTACCTTTCGTTAATCTTTGTATTTATGCACCTGTTTGTCTCATCACCTCCAGTCTGGTCATTGAAGTCCCTCTTCCGGTCTGCCCATGTAATTCCTCGTACTTGCCTTCTTCTTTTGACACCTCGAGGTCTCGTTTTGTTTCCCTGCTGCCGTTTTGTTCAATAACCCCCTTTTGTTCTCCCAAATGTCTGTTTTCGAGTCCTTTGTCTCGTAACTCGTGACGCATGTTACTTAGATGCTCCAAGTTATATTTTATAATGTTATACTATAATGATTGTTGTTGTGGTTGCTCTCACTCTTATCATTGCACATATTAGCGGGCTCGTTTATGGATTATAAGGCAATAAGGAAGGCAAGATATTAGTCAGATTTGTTGAGATGTTTTTTTTCTGCTGTTCAAGCTCCCCACACCCAAGAGATCTCAACTAAAATCTCACCATAATCCACAACCCTGTTTTCTGTTTATTGGCCTCTTCCTTACCTCTCTTGCAAAGATAAAAAAAAAATGCTGGATTTTTATTCTCTGTAGTGAATTATCCAGGTTTTTTACTTAAACATCTGATTTCAGCTCCCCCCTGCAGCTTGAGCCATTACATTTCTCTGCTCCTCTGTCAGATCTGTCGGCTGATGCAGTTGCTGCTTGACAGCATTTCTGATGTTGTGCTGTTTTTCTGCACAGCAGAAATTTCTGCCTTTTTATCTTTGTGTAATGACGGCTGAGGTGTTACAGTCCCTCGGTGTAACCTGCAAGCCGTCTGCAAACGCTGCCTCCTGCACATTATCTTTTGAAGGAGCGTTTTGAAAATAGCACAAATGGATTTTCCCCTCAAGGGCTTGGATTTTCTCATGTTTGTGGCTCCTGCAGATCGGCACACTCTGACAGCGGTCTCGTGGCATTAAAATTATTTATGCAGCGGTTTGGTGCTTCCTGAGTTAAACTGCATTTAATTTTGACTGCTTTGCTGCTGCTGGCTGTAGACTGGGGTAGTCAAAAACTTCATTTAAAGTGTCTTAAAAAATCAGCTGTTTTTATTTTATAAGAGATTTTTTTGCGAACAGGACATGCAATTAAGGATTTATTGGAAGCACCACTCTTATTTTAAAACTTGAAAACCTGTATCTTTTTCTACAATTGTAAACAGAATAGCCTTGTGATGGACTGGCATCCTGTCCTGGGGATACCACTGCTTTTACCCTCTGCTGCTTGGGACAGGCTCCAGGGCCCCCTGCAGTCCTGATTGGGATATGCATTGGGAAGATGGATAAATAAACAGACTGTCTGATTGGACATCATGTCCAAATTTCACTTTGTAACCAATAGTGAGCCGTTATTCGTGCCTCATAATCCATGATGCACATTAGGTATGATGGCCTCAGATGGCAGAACAGACCGTGGCCATTGATGTTGCTCAGTGGGCTGCCCTTTAAAGGCTGATCTATAGTGTGCATTAGGCCTATTATCCATTAAGTAAATATATATGCACTATTATAAGGTAACCCTCCAGAGAGAGGCTGATGAAGCGTAAAAAATGAATAATACAAATATGGGTTACGTTCTGTATATTCTGCTGTTGACAGCAGTTCTAGGCCGGTTGAGTTTGAGTTGAGTTTAAACTACAGTTTAAAAAAATTCTTAAAGTTTAAGAGTTTACTAAACCGTCAGTAATAACCCCACCTTGAGCCTGCTCAGGATAAATAGTTAAAGATGGATGGGTGGATGTATGGATGGATGGACAGTCATGCCATGTTTATGGTTGCTATGGCAATAATATTTCTCACAGAATCAAAGCGGTAACTCTCCTCAGGGCAGGGGGAAATGAGATTAACAGAGTCGCTGTGCGAAGTTAGCCATGTGTTTCCTTGCCGGTTCGTTCCGCCAATGTGAAGGTGTTTTCAGGCAGCTGACAGATGAAGGACACGGCAGTGTAGTGTCCAAAAAAAACAAGTCCATCTGAACTGGAGTGTGAGCGGTTACGCCAGGCTAAACTGCCCTCTAGGGTGGAAGATATAAGCGTTCATGGGGCATTTGTCACGATGCCACATTGTGCACAGTTTCTGGGCATTCAGTCAAGTTAACTGTAGTATCTCTGGGTTCAGTGACTGTTGGGAGGGTGAGGAATGTGTTTGTGGTGGTGCTGGTGGTAGCGGTGCTGGGGGGGTTCCCCGGGTGGGGGGTGGGAACAGATAATAATCTACCTGAATCTTTCTTAATTCTACTAAAAACTTTACAAACTCTACACCAGTAACACTAATTAATGATGTTTGTTACTGTGACGTTATATATGCCTGTACCAAATATTCACGGTAGTGAGCATGAACGTTACTGTTGCCGGTAGCTGCACAGCATGGTGACCAGATGGGTCAATCTGACACCTCATTTGTCCACAGCTGGGGCTTTTCTTTTCACCCGTGGCACTCCCAGTGTGCAGTTTGCCTGCTCTCTTTGTGCCCGTGTGGGTTACCTCCGACAGTTAAAAAAACATGTGGTTTACGTGGATTAACATGTCTATAAGGCATACTCTATCCCAGTGTTTACCTGTCCAGTCCTTGGTGACCCAAAGACAGTCCAGATTTTTGCTCCCTCCCACCTCCAAAATGTGGACTGTCTGGCCGGGAGCTCTGAAGATGTAAAAACATGGACCGACTGTGGGTCCCCAAAGACCACACTGCTCTATCCCACATGTAGGCCCCATGCTCGCCATGACTTTGCACTAGATAAGTGGTTATGGATAATGGAAGGATAATTTTATTTAGTCGCTGTCTCAATGTTGCTACTTTCTTTCTAACGTTTCCTTAGTTTCAGTGCAATCGCATGTGCTACTATAACTCGACAACGTCAAGAGCCGCAGAAATTACCAGAAAACTCCTGTACCTAACCACAATTCCTGTATCTTGTAAAGCTTACATTATTTTCCATATAATCTCCAAACTCATCACTGAAATTAAACGAGGTTGACTGTGTGTGCGTGCATGAGTGAATGTGTGTATGTGTGTGTGTCTGTTCATGATGGTGGACTGACCCCTGCCTCACCCTGTGTTTCCCAGGGATGTCTCCAAAACACTGGAACACTACACGAATAAGCAGGAATTGAAAATGCATGAATAAATGTAACATGATAACTAAAGCTTTTCATGGTGACGTAAAATGTATATAATTTAAATCACCCATGGACACTAGACAATGTAAGAGAGATATATAATTATGAATGACCTTCCTCCATTGTTATAATAACTGCATCCATAACTCTAATAATAACTCTATCCATTGTACGGTCTAATACACTGTTAAATGTTTTGGTTGAGCAGAGTAATGACTTTTAATGCATGATGTCTAAAAAACAGCAGACTCAGTGTGTCTATGGAACCAACAACTGTGAAATTGCAATAAAACCAAGAGGCTTCATGAAGGACTTTAAAAACAATCTCCGAATGTAACAGCGAAAACCAGCACAATTCTATTAAATCTCAAAAATATGTAATTTGCTGCATTGTAGGACCAAGTCATCGGGCTTGTACTTCAGGTCAGGTCTTGTTTCAACCAACCAGCTGAGTGGTTGGTTGATAGAAAACCTTGATCTGGATTTGTATTTTCTGAATCTGAACTTTCCACCTCTGTCTGTAACGGAATAGTTTTCTGTAAATGTGAGTAACTTGCTCAACACTGGTGGCAGTTAGGTATAAGATGACTTTATAAAGAACTTGAAGTACAAGCTATTTTTCTCCAGCCATGACTGAGCTCCCATTGCTGCTTTTGTCCAAAATCTCCCCCACTCTTAAAAAGCAGGGACCCCTTCTAATGAATCAGTGCCACTGGCTTACTTTGACCTTGGGACTGTCAAAGGAGACTGGGGGAAACATAGGGGGAAGGTCTTACTCCAGGTGTAGTGGTCTTTTTGTGGTGAGGTAATGAAAAGCTTCAAGTCGTACCTCTGCTTTGTGTGTATGGAGTTTGCATGTTGCTCTTGTGTCACATGGGTTTGCTGATGCAGTCCAAAATCCTCTGTTTTGTGATGTGGTATCTCTAAATGGTGTAGGTATGGGCTCTGTGATGCACTGGTGTCGCCTCCAGCGTATCCCTCTCTGTGTGTCCTGTGCTTCCTGGGAATCCTGAGAAGCCAGATAGGAAGTTAGCTTAAGGGGAGGGACTTCGTATAATTTCCCTCTGCTAGAGCCTTAACTTCATTTTTGTTTGTGCTCTTTCAATAATAAAATCGTTTGTTTGCGTAATCCCGTCCCCACCATGTCCGGGCCACCTTGGCGCTCCATAGCCTAGCACACAATGAATATCCACGTTAAAAGCTGATTCCCCAGAGGGAGCAGACTGTTTTTCAATATGGGGATTGAATATGAGAAGGCAAATATTTAAAACTCCTGGAAATGATTTTGGCTATAAATATTGAAATCCTAAATTACATTTGAGGAGCAAATGCATAACAGCCTGATGCTTTCAGCTGGATATGGGGCACTAGGAAGACATTAGATAAAGGAGAATGGAAAATAAGATAATAATCACTATGGATGCTGAAATAACTGGATGCCCTTGGTTTATTTACACCATAGTAACAATCCTTTGTTCTTTCATTACTGTGAGCTGTGAATTTATGTCACTGAACATCCCCATGTCAATACTGAAGAAAGAATGATCAGTCCAGGGTAGATGATTCACCTACTGCCCTATCACCTCAACAGAGGATTCCATCTCCCACGCCCTGCACACCACCCTGAGCCACGTGGACGTGAAAAATGTGAACTACAGCTCCAGGAAGAATTAAGAGACCACTCTATATTTGTAAACAAATCTGCATTTTTAAATCCTGGTGTAATCGTGGTTCTGCTGGCAAAAGGCTACGCTGAGCAGCAGGTTGCTTCCTGGTTCAAAATTTCTAAGACAGCAGTACACAAAAACAAGGTGAAGCAGGAGACACTGGGAATGACCGGAAACCAGCCAGGTAAAAGGGGGAAGCGACTTTCTAATGCCAGGGATGACCATTAACTTATCCAACGGTTTTTCATGAATCGAAGGATGACATCAAGCGACCTTCAAAAAGAATGGGAAACATTAAGTGGTGTGAAGGGTCTCTTCATTTTGTCCTCAGCTGTATGTGAAATTGCTGCTTATTCACTATAGTTCAGCTTTCAACACAATAGTCCCCCACAGAATGTTCACCAAGCTGAAGGACCTGGGCCTGAACAGCCGCTTGTTTGCGTGGGTCCTTGACTTCCTCACATGTAGACCACAGGTGGTGAGAGTGGGTAGCTCTGTTTCCAGCACTATCATACTCAATGCAGGAGCTTCAGAAGATTGTGTACCCAGGCCTCTGCCCTGTGCCCTCTACCCACATCACCGTATGGCCACTCAGAGATCCAACACCACCGTAAAGGAGCTGGTGCTGGACTTCAGCAGGAGACATCAGCGGCCGCACGCCCCCCTCAACATCAACGGGACTGCAGAGGGACGGGTGAGCAGCTTTATATACCTGGATGTTCACATCTCAGAGGACCTGACATGGACTGAACATATAAAAGCCCAGTTCCAAAAGGCAAGGCAGTGTCTCTACCACTGGAGACAGCTGAGGAAGCTTGGGGTTGCTCCAGCCATCCTAAAGACTTTCTACCCTGGCGCTGTGGAAAGTGTCTTGACCTAGAACTGCTGAAATCAGGCAAATGTCTCATGAATATTATGGGCAAAACAGAGAGGCACGGGAGCTTCTACCCTTAGACCATAAGACTTCTTAACCAGGACATGCCACCACAGCATTTAACACTGTCTCATAATACGAACTGAACTCCTAATATGAAACACTATCTGCTGCCACTCACTAGCCTCATACTATGGTCCAGTACACAACACAATTGCACACTGCTCTTGAATATACACACATTACTCTAGTTAACCCTCTGGAGTCCGAGGCCTCTCAGCCACTTTCAGGGTAGTCTGACATGCCGTGACATTTTTAAATATTTCACCTATCTAAAAAACATTTACCCCAAAGTGTTACATGTGTTTTTATTCAGCACAAACTCAGCACCAATAATCTGAGACCACTTAGAATGTTATTATTCTATTTCTTGTTAAAATCAACTTCAAACATATACTTTTCAACAACCTAAATCTCTGTCATATCCTGCCAGCGGGATAGCCGATAAAATAAAAATATATTTTATTAGCCATAAAATACGTGCACACTGTATACCTTCTGTATATATGCAGTCTTAGGAATGATCTGGTGTACATTTAATTACGTATTGTACCTATATTACTATACATGACAGATAAAGGAATCGTGAATATTTTCCAGACTGCCAGATTAGATCTCTTAGTAAAAGGTTTCTGTGTCAGGCATATATATAATTATTACATGTCTATAGATTGTCGCTGACTTACGACTGGATTCCATTGCGAAAGACAAGTCATATGTCGAAATGAATCAGAATATTGGTACTAACTTCTAACATGAAAATTAGGTTACCAGGCTTTAAAAAAGGTATTGTAATTGAAATGTAGTAAGACTACAAAAGTCATAGCCATGCACTGCTAGTCCACGCTCCGCCATTTTCTGCTTACGTTTTCTTCTTGTCGGGTGGGTGTTCTTGGGGGTTTTCTGGATAGGGGGAGGGGGTGTCTGAATACATACCTGTGTCCTTGGGGGGGGGGGGGGGGGGGGGGGGGGGGGGGGGGGGGGGGGGGGGGGGGGGCGCGCGGGGGGGC
>JAODLD010000040.1:19585634-19611866 GCA_026781065.1 Mormyrops boulengeri | reverse complement strand
ATATTGATACTTACATACCTGTCCTTCCTCTGGCAGGTTCCTCAAGTACCACACTGTCACCACCGACCTCCGGCGTGGTGCCATATACTGTATTTTCCCATGTCACCTATCAAATGGCATACAGCACACGCTAGGTAGGGCAGCGCTGCCCGGCATATAGCCACCCAAAATTAATTTTTGCATAGATTAATTTAATGTATTATTATTGTTTTTTCATTTCCGTTACATGTATGAGTGGTTATGAGTCACATAGCTGATAAGCTGGGGACAGTCTGTATATATCGCAGGAAGTCACAGGAGATTAGGAAGCAAGGGCGTAGGAGCGAGAGCAAGTTTGATACGGTGTGGGGGGTGGGGAGCAAGCTTAATGATTAAAATGCAAAGGTCTTTTGGGGGGGGGTGAATGAAGTTAAATTAAATATTGGGAGGCCCATGTCCCCTCTGCCCCCCTGACATGTTACAGTAGCCTAATTCTTAGGGCAGGATAATAATTAAATGCTCATATCTGGAGACTCTCTGCAATGAAACGGAATCAACTAGACTTCAAAAGACCTCTGTTCCCATCATGCATATACTGTATATCTGCTGATTGTCTATACCAGTGTTTCCCAATCTGGTACTCAGGGACCCGCAGACAGTCCATGTTTTTGCTCCCTGCCAGGAGCTGAGAGGGAGCAAAAATGTGGACTCTGGTAGGGAGCAAAAACATGGACCGACTGTGTGTTCCCAAGGACCCGATTGGGAAACACTGGCATATACTATCGTCCATCCAAATTCAGCTGCTAGCTGATGGTCTTCATCGAAATAACTGGTGTTTTCTGCTCACATGTTCATGTGTTTTACTGAAGAAATTCAGTCAAAGCACCCAACTAAAGGACACGACCGGGCCAATTCTAAGACCTGCCACTTGCCTTCAGGCGCTGCGCTCCTTGTCGCCCCCTTTAGTTAGGAACAAGCAAATATGTATATTTTCTCAGTGTACTATCACAATAGGCGGTACATTTATTGATGACCATGCTCCTACGTAAAACGGTATTTTTAAATAATTTCTTGTGTGACGTTAGGTCTGACTCTGTAGGAGGTCTTCGAGATGAATGGGCAAGACACTGGCGATAGAGAGATGAAAAGGATGGATGCTTCTCAGAAATCAACAGCCCCCAGACTTGGAGTTCAGGGGTGAGATGGAAGGTCAGCCCGTCTCTCCTCTTTTTTATCAGAGGGATAGGTGGGAGGTGAATGTAGGCCTGGTGTTGGTAGTTTTGTTTTGACGTACAGGTTGTCACCCTTAAAGCGCGCCCAAGTCGCTCTGTCACTTACAGTTCTGGCCTCCTTTCAAGTTCGCCTTGAGATTTCCCCCCAAGTAGCAGGTGGCTGGGACAATGTGTCTGCAGTTTGAGCAAATGTGGTCTGGGTGAAGCAGATTGTAAAACTCCAGACTGTCTGTATTTGCAGCACACGGATTTTAAACCCACATCGGCACATAGGATGCATCCAGATGAGTTGTGGACTCCTGTCTTCTCCCATTCAAACCACACTGTGTGCATTATAATACTTAATATCCTGGTTTATACAATAGATTTGATTGCAAATCACCTAATGTAATCCTAGCTGTAGATTGCGTCGATTAGTGTCGGCGATTGAGCGCCTTTACCACGACTTGAATCCCCTATTTTGGCTGATTGGCTCTGCTGGAAACGGAAGCCTGCTGTTCTGAGCGACTGCAGGGCACAGGAACACATCAGGAAACGCAGAATTCAGCAAACAGCACACGGTGATCTGCAGCTGACATTTAATTGTCTGAGTCCACAGATATGCATCCTTGAAGGGAGGAAGATGAAAATGATCACCAGTATTAGGCAGCAGTGGATGAAAACAGAGCCTGCACTGTATGATTATATGTTGGACACTATAATAGTCACTCACAAGCAAGACAGGGGCAAAGGTGACTAAATACAGCGCATCCATTGACTTTACCCAGAAGAATAACATCCTTCCAAATGCACCCAATAAAACTCTGGAGAAAATGGAGTGGGATGTGAATCACATTATTTATGACCGTAACTCCCTGGGGAAAATTCTCTCCACTAGGGGGCACAAAACACTAAAGGTAAGTTTTATTGGCCAGATACACTATATGGACAAAAATAATGGGACACCTGGCCATTACACCTACAGGAACTTTATGACATCCTATACTAAATCCATAGGTTTCAATACTGAGTTGGTCCCCCCTTTGCAGCTATAACAGCTGCCACTCTTCTGGGAAGGCTTTCCACAAGATTTTGGAGTGTGTCTGTGGGAATTTTTGCCCATTCATCCAGAAGAACATTTGTGAGGTCAGACACTGATGTTGAATGTGAAGGTCTGGCTCACAGTCTCCATTCTAGTTCATCCCAAAGGTGTTTGATGGGATTGAGGTCAGGGCTCTGTGCGGGCCAATCAAGTTCTTCCACACCAAACTCACCCAACCATGTCTTTATGGGCCTTGCTTTGTGCACTGGAGCACAGTCATGCTGTCACAGACAAGTTGGCACAGTGCCATCAGGCAAGTAATGTTCTCCTAGCTTCTGCCAAACCCAGACTGCTCTAGAGTCTAGTTGCGGCATGCTTTACACAACTCCATCTGATGCTTGGCATCGCACATGGCGATATGAGGCTTGCATGCAGCTGCTCGGCCATGGAAGCCAGTACCATGAAGCTCCCAGCTCACAGTTTTTGGCTTAGGGTTAATGCCAGAGGAAGTTTGTAACTCTGCAGTTACTGAGTCAACAGAGCGTTGGCGACTTTTACACACTATGCGCCTCAGCACTCGGCAACTTTGCAATAATACCACTTACAGTTGACCATGGAATATCTAGCAGGGAAGAAATTTCACAAACTGACTGAAAGGTGGCATAATATGACAATACCACGGCTTGAATTCACTGAGCTCTTCAAAACGACCCATTCTTTCACAAATGTTTGTAAACCTGACTGCATGGCTAGGTGCTTGATTTTATACACCTGTGGCAATAGGTCTGAATGAAACATTTGAATTCAATGATTAAAATGTGTGTCCCAATACTTTTGTCCATGTTGTGTAATAAATATTTAATATGCATTTCATTTACAAGTTTAAAATTATGTTAATTGAGATGTATGCATTAATGATGTATGATCACTAACATCATTGATAGTTTAGTACCTAATATTATAAAAGCAAATACATTAAATGACATTGTAGCCTATAACAGGACACACAAGACAGGGGATACCCTGTGCTGCACCAGTACTAACCACTGGCACTGGGCCTCCCCCATAAACCAGCCGATTCACATCCATTCCCCATTCCAACATAAGAATTTACCCATAGTTCACATATCGTGTAATAGATGTGTATATACCGTTCATGCATTGTCAAAAGAAGTATGTGACATGAAACATCATTCATTAAATGGAGCACATGGCATCATGTTCTTTATTTTATCTTTTAAATGCCTTTCCAAAGAAAAGAGGGTCATTGTTATTGCCAATGCCATAATGCTTTCTGTCTGAAATTATTCTGTAGGTGATTACTCAAAGTGTGAAATTCACATTGCCTTCCATAACTAAACAGGAGCAGCTGGGATGGTAATTGAATCCTTTGTTTTGTGATTTTCTTGGCTTCTTGCTTTTGTATTTCACTGTTGTTCACAAATATATGTTACAAAAGGACTAATTTTAGTCTAAATTAATCCAGTCACACCATAACATATTCTTTATAATTACTTTTATACTTATACTTTATGGATTATTTTAGCTATGTATCCACTGATATCTTTGACTGTGGTGTCCCAAATGATCCCAGGGGAATGATCAGATGATGTTTGTGATCCATCTCTGCTTTGGTCCCAAATGCCTGTGATTTTTAGTAGGATCAGTCAGGAGAGTAAGGTGCAGTCTTTTTAAATTCTGGCCCTAAATAAGAGCATTCTGGGTTTATTCTCTTTGACTTAGAGATTAAAAACCCCATTAACTTATCCCAGGCCAGCACTCCATCCCACCCACTTGGGGGACATTGGAAATGAGCCCAGCATTAGGCAGGAAGTGGAACTGCTTGATGTCATTTCCTGCTGAGTGTTCAAATGGCTCACAGTTGAGTGTAGTGCACAGAGTCTCTGAAGCTTCAGACAACAGGCACCGCATGAAACAGAAAAAGCTTTGCTACTTAAGAGGTGCCACATTCCCAGGAGCTTTTAGCTGAATCGTGTGTTTAGCGTTTCCCCTTCAGCATGATGTAGCTCCTTCTGCTACCTGCCATCCTGGATGATTCTTTGATGAACAGTCACATTGGTGAACTGTGACGCTCTCTGTTCCCCAAATATAGTCATTATTGTGGTATTTTCCTTGCAGACATAAGTAGCTAAGTAGGCAGGACATTCACTAAATTGAAAAGCATGCCGTGATTGATCTTTAAATACTTGATAAGACGATGAGGGAGAGGACTGATTGGAAACTATGACTTTTAGGGAATTTTGCTCTCATTTCAAAAGGTCACTTCAGTCTCGGTGAACTGGTGGTCTGCATATCATGAAGCACTGGTTAACCATAAAGACAGTGATGTGTGTAAATGACACACATTATGTGACACACTTACCTGCACACCCTCACAAAGAGTTTCTGCTGGTCAAGGTTCTACTCTTTGAAGTTTATTTTTTTTTTGTTTAATAATTTTGAGCTAAGACAAGACATGCTTGATTGTGTGTGGGTTCACTGAAAGGTGTGATGTCACAGTACAGTGTAGAGTGTCAGTGAATGTAACCTACCCATGGATGTGTGGATATTCTCTATGTGGCCATGGGTTTCTTCTGGCAGTGTAAAACAGTGCTTCCCAACCTGGTCCAAAGCAAAAACGTGGACTGTTTGCAGGTTCCCAAGGACGGCACTGGGGGCACTGGGAAGCACTGGTACTTAGGCGCTCAAGCAAAATGATGTTTAAATCATCTTCATGTTGGTGTCAAACTATGATACTATATCTGTCATAGCTTAGCTATTTCAAAACCTCCCCTAAAGTCATCCCAGTATTTGCAGCAACCATCGAATATCGCTAACACACCTTGTAAGGCTAATCAATACCTCATTGACTTAAAGAAAACTAATTAATTAATTAAGCGAGCTGGTGGTGAAAATTAAACAAATGGAATGGCTGGGGTGCCCCTAGGAGAGGTTTCGGAACTGAAGCAATATTGACAAGGCAACGGACAGTCAGAGAAGAGAAAATCTATTACCAGGGACAAACACAGGAAAGATGGATGATGAAGCTTCAAGTCAGTCACATGACCGACTGCTAACATTCTGACTGGAAGATCTCAACAAGTTTCCCACTGAGATCAAAACTGCCCAGATAGAAATTTGTTGCCCATTCTCAGTGGGAAAGTCCCCGAGCAACCTTGCTCAGCAACATTGCCAGACAAAAAAAAGTTGCCCTATGTATCATGACCTTTAGTTTTTATTGTTACCCTTAATTTGCATATGTTCTACTGTTAAACTGTTTTGTTCTGAGCAAATATACAATTACACAGCGCTATGTCATTGACATCCTGCGTCCGCATATCTTACCCCTCCTAAGACAGCTCCCGTGGCCAGCCAGGTCCCCCGATCATTCCCCAATTGAACATGTGTGGGATCAGCTCGTACGTCAGCTCAGACCCAGTGCCAATCTGCAGGATCTCAAGGGCCAGTTACAACAGCTGTGGGCCGACTTGCCGCAGGAGAGGATACAACGGCTGTATGGCTCCGACCCGCACCGTATCGCCGCATGTATCCAGGCCGGGGGGGGCGGCACACCCTACTGACATGGAACCAGCATTGTGTTGATCTGATATTATCATCATTGTGATACAGTCACATGACCTTTCACCACATGCAGATTGATTTAATTTCCACCACTCTGTCTGGGTACCTTTTTCTGTCACTGAGTGTACATTCCAATGAGATACATTTTATTGTTACACTTTCAATCACTTTATTCTTTAAGTTCCAAATGAATAAGGGATATTTTGAGAATAAAGGAGAGGTCGAAGTCAGATTGTTATGATGTGGGTGAAGCCAGTAGAGCACACATAGAAATGTGAACTGAGCAGAGGTGGGGACCTGAGTTCGCAACTCGGACTCTAGTCGTTTTCGAGTTGTTCCTAAATTGATTTCTGACTCGACTTGCAGCTCCTTACTTTTTGACTCAGACTTGACTCCGACTCGTTGATAGCGACTCCTGAACACTAAGAGTGTTTAAGGCTCTGTTGAAATTTCTACACATGCGAAGCATCGAGTGTACAACGCCCCCTAAACCACAAAGGTGTTAAACACATCACAATGTGCGGCTGTGCCCAGAACATAGGAACCGGAGCTGGAGAAGCATGAGGCCAGGCGGCATCAGCAAACCACTCGTTTCTTGTTTTGCCGCTAGTTCAAACTGCAGACCCGTTATGACAAAGCACAGAATATTCCGAGTGTTATTTTACATTAGACTGTACCGCTTAGAAAGAGACGTTGCTTAACATGTATCTTAAATTATATATAGTCTACATTGTGTTGTTATACAGTTTTACATTTTATCCATTGAGAACAAAGTGTAAAAATTGCGATTTACTTTAAAATGCATTTACTTTAGCAGCCCGACGAACAGGGTCTTGGTTATACGCATTCATTAGCCAATCACATCACTTTAAAGTAGCTGAGGGCGGAGTCCGGCATGGTTTGATCCGGCTGCCTGATATACAAAAAGCTTCTTTTTTGTTAATCACAGTGATTACTTTGAAAATGTATATTAGCCTAAGGAAGTGGTGCTTTCATTTAGTCACATCAGTTATTAATAGAACAAAACAAAGAGGTGGTTACATTTTTCATAAATAGTAATGTCAAATTGGAACCACATTGGAGACTTGAGACTTGACTCAGACTCTAATTTTGTGACTTGTGAACATCTCTGCAACTGAGTCGGTAGAGCACATGTGGAAAATGTGAACTGATTCAGTAGAGCGCACATAGACATGTGAACTGAGCCGGTGGAGCACATGTAACACTCGGAATATTCCGAGCTTTGCCATAACGGGTCTGTGAACTGAGCCAGTAGAGCACATGTAGAGATGTGAACTGAGCCGGTAGAGTTCAAAACCAAGTATTTTAAGGATTTAACAAAATGTTAAAGTTTTCATGACTCTCTGTACCTGTTAGCTCATTGCTATCCTGAATGTTACATCTACCATGTAGCTATGTGTCAGAGGAAAACACAACCAGCATCGATGGCACCACCCAGCCTGCATTGGCTGGAGATCCCCAGGAGCCCCAGTGTCTCCTGGCTGGCTGGTGTAGTAGCTTAGCAGCTCTTGCCGTTTCCTTCTTCATACTGTGCTCCATTTCATGGGACAACTACTAAACCCTAAACTTTCCCAGAATTCTGACAACAAAGATGGTAAGAGCTAAGCTACAGGACATGCAAAATCTTACCCTGTTAAAAACTCCATTCCAAAAAATAATTGAAGAAATATAGTAAAGCAAGTTATAGGGATACATCTTCTCCTTCAGTTTTACACTGGAAAAGCTCGGCTGGTCGGTTAGTAATGGATCATCCTGAGCTTATCGACACTTTATCTTAAGACAGAATTAGGCGGTTAGCATGTGCCTCGCCCTCGCAGTTTTACATATATGAGTTGGCCCTCGATGGCAGACACTGAAATCTATCCAAGAGCAGGACAGCTTGACGGTTGTATCTTCAAAACAGTTTTTACATTGTAAATGGACAGAGTAATATTTAAGCAGCAATGTGAATAATGGATACAATTATTATGGTTTAATGAGACAATTGTTCAACACTGCTTTGTACCCCTTTAGCAAAAAAACCATGGAAGGTAACTGACTCTAAGGAGTCATAAGTCTAAAAAAATTGGAGGCTTACGCACAAGAAAATAAAGAAACTGATATCTCATTAGATAAGATGAGACGATAAGTACACATTTGGCACAAGAGTTATTTTCCAAGTTGCTGAACAGGAAGTTCAGAAAAAACAGAAAGTTAAAGATGCCTAAAAATAATGATTTTATGCTTTCAAATTAAAACATTTTTTAATTCATAAGTAGAACATTAAGTACTAGTTTTTAAAATGTCATTTCTGAAACATGTTATCAGGGAAATAATATATACATATATACATGTATATATGTGTGTGACTGCTGTTGAGGTTCAGCCTGTTTTAATTGAACTGTCGCATACACGTTTGGTTTTTACGGCGTTTACTGTAACTCTCCTGTTGCCCCTCCTTCATGGGATAACAGCTCTGAGTCACTGCGAAACATCTTCTCTCACCACGCAAAGTAGAACAAAATTCAGAATTTGGAAAGGTTTTCAATCTAACCCTTTTTTCCCCCCCGTTTCGTTTTGACCATCGCTTTTGTGAGAAAGCACATAGTTCAATCTGTGCTCCATATTGAAGATGATACTGTTGCAGATACACTAATGAATGCTAAGGTCTTTTTTTTTCTTTTGCAAACTTTTTTGTGATTATTGATTCCAATAAAACTCTACACAGAACCTGGGCCTTTAGACCTCAAGGGAAATGCAATAGCAGTGATAAGAACTAATATAACTGCTGGACATTGAAATTTTCCAAATATATTTTTTATTGATCTTCCCTAGTTGGGTGACACGGTGGTGTTAGCAGGTAGCCCAGTTGCCTCAAACCTTTAGATCCCACCAACTCTGTGTGTGGGGTGTGCATGTCCTTCATGTAGTATGTGGATGTGTGTGCCCCATGAAGGAGTAACACCCAGTCCAGAGTGTAAGTCGGATAACTGGGATTTCTGAAATGCCTGTAGTGTGTGCATGTGTGCACCCCATGAAGGAGTAACACCCAGTCCAGAGTGTAAGCCGGATAACTGGGATTTCTGAAATGCCTGTAGTGTGTGTATGTGTGCGCCCCATGAAGGAGTAACACCCAGTCCAGAGTGTAAGCCTGCTGCAGGGGACAGTGGTTGTAAGATGGATAGATATTCCATACTCTAAAAGCAGGTAATTTGTCAGATCTTTTCACAATGTTGATTTTTTTTCTTATTCTTTTCCCCCAAAATCTTTGGACTTTGGATTCAAGAAGGGAAAAGACAATTCTGATGTGTAAAATGTGGGGTTGCCACCCACCGCTTACAAAACAGGATTGTCCCAAAACGGGACAAATCACGTATTATAAGGGATGGGTGGAAACTCTCGCTAGTATAATTCTAAGCTCTAGGAAATCAAACTTCCAGGAAAATTCCTGCATCATCTTCCTGGAAAGATGCACAAGCAAAAGGAAAAGGACATTTACAGTATCCCTCATTTCATCACGAAAACAAGATGGCTGTCCAAAAGGGGTAATTTAGGGGCTCATAAGTAATAAAAAGGGCCTTTGCTGGGCTAAATTTCAGCTGTCATTTAACACAGAAGGTACAACACTGAACCCTAGTGGTGGGGAGGAGATACCAAAGGTTTTCTTCTCGCAAGAGTAGTCATAGAAAGACATGCTGTAGAAGCCACGTTAACTTTAAAGCCATCTATTTCAATGAAGCCAAGTAATTAAACACTTAGGTCATTAGAATAATTTGCATATGGCTGATATATTTAAATAATAAACAACAGTTTAAACAGTTTAGACAACAACAGGAATAGACAGATTGATAAGACTCGATAAGAGGTTGTGGTAGATGGATGGATACTTGGTTTATTTTTTTATTTGATTTTTTACAGTTAGCAGTTGATTAACTAGAACACCAGGTGATCACATTTCCTCTCCAGGTAATTACTTCAGTCGAGCAATTAAGGGATAAATCATAATGATCCGGAATATTCTGAGGTCACCGAGGGAGTTCCGCTCGTGCTCATGAATGGTGCACTGGATAATGAGATGCTGAAAAAAGAGGGAGAACGACATCAAACAGAGAAGCTACCTGTTGGATTGAACAGCACAAGAATTGTTAAAAGTTCTGTGTCTGTTAAAGATGAGCCAGACCCAGCAAACCGCTCTCTGTGATTGTCAACCCATGTTCCACCAGACCTCCGTTCATTGGAAGTGCTGGTAAGGGGTGGACCTCACTGGAAGACCTCACTGGACTATTGGATTGGGTTTCAATCCCATATATGGCAATAAAAACAAATATTTAGTGAGGGCTTTCTGAACAAGCAGATGTTCCAAAAAAAAATCCAGCGCCGAACAGGTTAATGCCAATGTTGCAATATCTATCTAGCAAGGACACAAAGCACAAAAGCTACACCATTATGGCTTAATTTCTTATTCTTCAAAGTCATTTGCCTTGAAACTTGTCCTCATATAGTAAAAATGCACCATTCATTCAGCAGTCAGTATATTGTCTTATAAGAATGACCAAACCGAATGGGATTTGAGTAAGGAAAGAAGAAGCGATAAGGGGATTTACAAACAAAAGTGGTATAAGGCTTATTTTTTTCACCACCACATAATGACTTACATATTTAAATGAAACTGTATAACATGCACCTAAAAAAACAACAACTGTCCTTTTGGCTTCCCAAAAACAATTATCCTCTGGCATCATTTCTGTTCCAATTTGCATTTTAAGTCTACAGTCAAGTGTAATGAATGCAGCCCGAGAGTTTGTTGGTAATTTGGGGTGTATCTACACTGAGCATTTGCAGGCCGCAGGATGTACGGCATTATCTACTGAGATAAGAAACAGCTGTCAGTTTTGCTGTTCTTTTGGTATGGGAGATGTCAGTGATAACAGCTTAGGAGATCTCACGTGTACAGAAAAGTAGCAAGAAGTTCTCAGCCACACCTACTGCCAAATTCGTTAATGCTAAATGGGAGAATCACCCTTATTTTGTGGTCTTGGTCAAACTATAGTCAGAGGACCACAGTTCACAAATGAACCACAATATTTGGAGATACCGCATATGAAGTCCTGGAATAATGGCCCATAATTTTAGTTGATTACCTTAAATTTGTATTTTCACTCATTTTTTGTCCTTCTTCTGCCGGTCTCAGGATGGCGTTCCTGTGGGACCCGTCTCATTTGTATCCATCGTTGCTGGGTGGGCCGTGACCTTGGTACAGGGGAAGGTATAATGATCCCACGCCGAGCGAATGCATTCGGATGAGGGCGCCTTAGCAAATGTGCTGAATCAGGTTGCTCCTGGGGGAAAACAACTAGGGCATACAGCTGAAATTTGCACAAGGATTGTCTAGGATGTAGCAGCACCGGCATAGAGATACGTGAGCTGCAAAATTCACACGGCACATATATGGAGAGAGGAGGCCAAGGCTAAGAACCCGATATGCCGCACCTTCTCCGATATTGACATTTGGCCCTGTGCTGCTCAATAGTCCGGGTCACTGCTCAGGGGAGAGCACCTGTGCTCCAGAGTCGGGGCCTTGAATTCCACCCCTGTTTTTTGTATGGGATGTTTGCATTTCACATTCTCCCCATCTTGTACAGTTAGACGGTTAGTCTCTACCCCCCCCCCAAAAAAAAACTGTATAAAAAAACCTCAGTTAAAATAAAGTTGGATATACACCTTATGTTCTTACAACATTCTTATACACACACACGCACACACACACACACGTGTGTGTGTGTGTGTGTGTTCTTTGCATTGACCTAAATTCTTGTACAGTAACATGCTATCAAGTATTGCAGTATGCTAAAATACCTCTGGGGCCAGTCTGATAAATTATTATCGACTTTACATTGTGAGAAATTCATTGCTTTCCAGTGTCAAATCACTCTACTGCCTCCTAGTGGCCCTCCAGGGCATTCTCTCAGCATCTTCATTTGGAGGTTTCCGGGGTACTGTAGATGCTCCCTCTGAGGCCGGCTAGAGGCAGAGGTGAGGATAGACAATGTGCTTTGCTCATAGCTCTGAATCTAAATGGCTCTGAACTTTTTTCTCTCTTATTGCTTTCTGATCCAGGAACATCCTCACCCATCCTTTAAAATATGTAGAAAGTCCTTTTTTTATATAATAGCAACTGAGCCTGATGAAACATAAACCTTAGATTAATAATTGAATACAGTTCCAAGCCCAACATGCAGTTTAAGGGTGAATTGAAAAGACTTGAATAGATCTGATTGTCCTTTGAAGTTTAAAGTTGAACACTTGACTAAAGGTAATAACTGAAAAAAGTTTGCTTTATTCAAATTCAACTTCCCTTTGGAGATTTATGAGTTATTCATCCGGGACTCATCAACACAGCTTCCATGAGCCATGGATGGGAAGGTTATATAATTTTCAGATTAATTAATGAAACTAGCCTGTCTGCCAAACAGAGACAGGAAGCACATTCTCTCTGCAGACACAGCAATAGAGAGGGTCACACACCACTGTGCTTTGGTTTTCCCCGTGGTGTAGCTTATTTTATGGAGGGTGGTCCTCTGAAACAGCAAGCCTCTTTATAATCCTGCTTGTGATTGTTCCGATGACCGTACTGAGATGCATTCAGTGGAGCACCGATGCCTGTTTTTCTAGAATAATCAGGGAAGATTTTTATTGTCCTACAGCCAATTACTCTGGATATAAAGTGTGCAGTTCAGCACCTCTTTTTATGACGACATTTTTAATTCACATTTTTATTCGAATTATTTGAATTATCGTTATCATTATTATTAAGGAAACATTTGAATGTTGCATGGTGAGTTTACGATTTCTTGTACATGGTGTGTAAAATGATTCAGTGATTACCTGCCAACAGGGCTACCCTTCACCATGCGCCCCAGCCACCCCCTTGCTGTGCATTAAAGTAACCCCCCCAAAGTGACTGCTGCACCAGCGTTGCACTCAACGAAATTATTCTCTGACTAAAAACAATTTAGTAGGTGTCATGGAGACTCAGCTCAGACATTCCAAGGTTATCACACTGAACATGTGACCCTTTGGTAATATTTTCATCAAATGGTCGCTGTTGTTTACACACTCACAGTTAAATAAAAAGAAAGAAAGAAAAAGAAATCATTAGCAATTCGCTATGGAGGTATAGATTCACAGCATTCTCCATAAAACAGATATCTCACAAATCTATAAACGCCACATTGTCTTTGAGTCACTTCGTTCAGTTTATTTATTTTTTGGTTGGCTTATAAAGCACAGGGGAACAAGCCACTGATGTTTTGACCTGCAACAGCCACAGAAGAAGGCCGTTTCCATTTCCTGAACATTTACTTGTTTGGACACACCCGGTGAATCTCATTAACTTTAACCACTTAAGTGTGATGTGATATTTATTCCCAATTCATTTCAAGAACAGGTACTTTGAATTAGCTTGTGAGGAGTGATTATCTTGTTTGCAACGCGCATGAAGAAAGATTAGTTAGCCTCTTTGATGCTAATCTAGGAAGACTCAACGGTCAAAGCTTTCTGGTTATTGGCCAGGAGCAGCAGTCATGTGACTCATCAACATAAGGGTGACCCCTTATGTTGCTCCAAAAGGCAGTGAGTTTTACGTTCAGATACACTGTTAGGTCAAGGTGGGGGCATGCTTCGATTTCAAATGCCTTCAAGAGGCAATAACATTTGATTAGTTTACATGTGAAGGGGTTGAACCACCACCGCTGTATTTATTGTTGCTGCCTCAGGTGCTTTTCAACAGTTGCCATTTTGATGAACACGTGGACAAATCTCTATTCACACTGTGAGATGATGAAACATACAAACTGCACACCAGGAGTCATCCTTTATCAGCATGTTTGGAAAGAGCGCCCCCAGCTGGGACTTGTGAAGTGAAGGCGACATGGCAGGGGGTGGGGGATTGAGGGGTGGAGTAAACAGGGGTACAGTAATCACCTGCCTGGCTCACTGCCGTTTGCTGAATGATGCACCAGGATGACTCCATTTCTGTTCTCTGTGCCACAAGTTCTGCTGGATGTGTAGCAAATCCATGCTGGCTAGCATTTCTACCCAATTCAGTGCAGTTTAATGAGTAAGTAATGAAGAGGATTCCTGAAGTTCCTAAGTATATATTGTTATCACTGTATCCCGTAGCTGCACTCACTTTTCCACCTACAATGCAATGCAAATAACAGCTATTATGCTATATCAGACTAATATGATTTCTGTGGCACTATTACCTCTTAGAAGCCAGCCTGTGCAACCATCGAAATTATATTACACTGCTTTTTCCTTGCATCTGGCCCTTTTAAGATGTGCAGGAGGCATATTAGTCAGTCTAACCGATTTCAAATTTCACTAATGCTGCTTGTAAACTTAGTGTTGCGGTTCGATGCCTGTCTGCGTCCAGACTCACAGGTACAAGGCTGTTTTGGTCACTGTGGTCTTTGCTGTTCTGTTTATTATGATGCTATAAAACCTACATTCCATTCCAGACTTCAGACTTTGTCACTTGGATTGGCTTATAAGACTCATACTCATTAAATACAGCTGGAGCCTGCAGGAACTTGACCCCCCCTCCTCCGAGTCTCTACTTTTTATCCTTACTGACTCGGCAGCCCACTGCCCTCATACCTGGGACTATGAAAGGTTATAATTTGCCTTCTTCCCCCTCTCTCTGGCTTTGTGAGGCACCCCCAGGGGTACAGTTTTTGAATTAGCTCAGCCTAGTTAAGCCACAACAGATTAGCATCACACTGCTTTTGTGAGAGTCAGGGCAAGCAGAAAACAATTTGCATTCTCGTTATTCAGCCGCTGTATCCTTCTGATACCTGTAACATGCGGCTCTTTTGTAATTTTATGCTGCTGCTCCCTGACAGAACTTAATATTTTTACTCAAACAATTATCAAGCACCAAGTAAACAATTATCTCAAGAGTACACCAGCAATATCCCTCTTTGGGCTAAAAATCACATCCTTTTCTGTTCACAAGAAAAGGTTATGCTACGCTGACAGCAAAACGAACATAATGAAGCACAAGGTGATATGAGGTATCAACCAAAGAACGGCTTACAACTTAGTTTAGGTCTTGGGGTTTGTGCTGATACCAACCGCGTCAGGTCAGCTGCACACTCTTACCCAATGAGTCCTGTCATGGGCTGACACAGACATAGATCATTTTTAAGCGTCTCCCGACAATAACCACCCATCCCATCATATTCTGATGGATGCTCCCTGTCAATGATTACATGGCTTCCAAACTGAGCCGGACGCCATCCTTGGCTCCAAGTCCAAGTCTAACAGGACTACCTGGATGTGAGGCTCTCCTTAACATGCCTGTCAGTTTGAGTGGTGGCTCACTGTCTGGGGAACAGGCCACAGCATTATTCAATAGTAGGCTATTTGTAAATGGCACAGACTCATACAGATAGCTTTCAGGTAACGTGTCTAGGTCATTATCCAATTATCCTGTTACCCTGACACGGAAATGAGGCCACGTCCTTGACTTCACCATGATACTTACGCATTCATTCCACCTGTCCCATAGAAAAACAGGAAATGCATAGAAAATTGCCATATTAATTCGGTTGTACCCCTACATATTTATGGTAAGAATATATTATATGCCTTGTCAAGCTTTACAGCAGTGGTGTCGAACTGCAATCCTGGGGGGCCAGAGCCCTGCACATTTTCGGGTTTCCGCTTATTTAACACACCTGCTTAAACTCCTTGTGCTAATTACCACACAGCTCTTGAGCTGAATCGTTTGTGGTGGAACAGGGAAAGTACTAAGCTACACAGGCCCCCAGGACTGCAGATTGACACTCTTGCTTTACAGTATAAAACTCACAATAATAAATGAAGCAATATTCATAATAATCATACATGCAAGGTATGCAAGAAAAAAAAACGGAAATCTTATATAGGTGAAATCCACCAAAGGATCTTCCATAATCGCTTATGCAGCACAGGGCTGTGGTGACACGCTGTGCAGGATACCAATCCATTGCGGTGCACATACATGTTTTTGAGTGTGTGAGGAAAGTGGAAGAAACCCAAACACAGAGTGGACATGTAAACTCCACACACACACAGCTAGGGGTGTGAGGCACTTTACTGATTCCTTATATCTCCTCAAAAGTGATGGCACTTTACTGTTAAATTCAATTTGAAGTGTTACATTATATATAGCGCTTTTCAAGACACTCAAACCACTTTACAGAACCAATGAGAAACTTTGACCACCACGAATGTTTAGCCCCCACCTGGATGATGCGACGGCAGCCATTCTGCACAGTACGCTCACCACACAGTCGCTAAGGTGGTGAAGGGCCAGGAATTCACTAATTCAAACTGTTCAACAAACAATCTGCTATTAAGTAGCTAAGACTACAGTTATATAAAGGAAGTTTGAATAATAAGCAACTAACCTGAAACGAAACGGTTTATTAAACGTTAGATGAGGTTTACCTCTGAGAGGTACAGAACCATGGGTGCGGAGAAAAGTATCGCAAAATCTGTGTATAGAAGAAATGACATACGATAGCTATTGCAGTGTCATCAGGGGGCGCAATGTGCGTGAAATCATGATGGGTGTGAGGTCTGGATGGGGTGAATGAAGCCTGCCCCCCTGGGGCTGCCAAGGGCTTATCCTGACAGACAGCTCAATGCTTCTCCACAGCGGTTGGTTCTGGCACGAGGAGATCGGGCCCTGCGGTGGTATGGGTGCATCTGTCAGGTGAAACCTGCCGCATCGCATCTCTGTCCGTCAGCCCCCTCCCCCCCCGATGCACAGAGGAATTCTGGTGACGCGTAGTGTAGCAGTGCGTGCAGCTCGCCGTAGCGCTCCGATGGATCTGATCCGAGGCGTTCCTGCTAATCTGCATAGCCATGACATTCAGACAAAATCAAATAGTTTTCTTCTCTCTCAGCCTCAGGAAAGTAAAGAAACTCACCATTTCACCCTTTGATCGCTCTCTGGCTCCACATTGGGTGATGCAACGTGACATCAACACTCCCCAAGCGCATGAGAAAAAAACGGGACCCGTATACATCCTTAAAAATATGCATGACAGAAAGGGGAACAGACATAAAATAATAAAAAAATTCAAAACAAATAAACAGATATATAAATAAAATGTGCTGGTTTGACAGAGTACACCGATTAACAGGTTAACAGGCACAATTTTCCACATAAAAAGTGCAGACTCATTCCGTTAATTTGGTTAATGTGCGTTATACCGCAGCTGATTGTTTTAGCGGATGTGTATTGGTGTATGTGTGTTTATGTATCATTTTATTATATTAAAAATCCATGCTAATTTTTTGTTACATTTTCTTCTCGCAGATTCATCAGCTTAGCGTTTACCCTGAAATGGCGGCTGCTGAGGGATACCTCGGTCAGCCGTTTTTCCGCGCGAGGCCGCGCTGCGTGGCCTTGCCATCTTCCAGCTGTGTCAAAATGAGAAAAGATAAACACCCACCCACACTTCCCATTAGTGTCATTTTTTTCCTTCATTTTCAATCATAATAATTTCTCGCTTCACAGGACTGACTAGTGGAAAGTTTTGTTGTGTGCCGTGTTTAATACTGTGTCAAAGTGAGAACAAAAATCACCTCACACATACAGTATTAGTAGGGGAAGGATTACACATCTTGTTGATATTGGGGGAACTTACAATATAGGTGCAGATACAGGCAGTCCCTGGGTCAAGAAGGTCTGACTTACAGACAATTTGTTTTTATGAACGGACTTCCATAAAGTGTATTATATTCAAAATTTGGGTTAAATACAACATACCTGTAATGAACACATCCACTACTTTGCGATGCTCATGAGAACATTGCATTGCTTCAGTGGTTTGTCGGCTTGGGATACAGTTGAGTATAATACGTAGTTACTTTTATTATTACTGTATTATTATTATTATGTACTGTATTAATTTTGTTCTGGCTTACCCTCAGATCACATTCATATCCCAGGGACTGCCTGTACAAGGCAGAGCTGCTGGTGTCTCTGTACAATAATGAACAATAATTCAGAACCAAATGTTATATGATCAAAAGTGTCTTTTGAGAGGACTGTAATAATGTACTGTGATATAAAAATCATTCTCTACAACCTGTCAAGGAGCCTCACCTCCCTAATCACAGTGTCACTAATTACATCCAACAATCCTACCTGAAATCTCTGTCCTGCCTCTTTCCCTCCTGAAAACTCCTCCAGACCTCCACCCGTTTTAGCAGCAGATGCCATAAATTGAAGAATAAAATCACTATACACAATCACACCGGCGCTTATGGTAATGGTGTTACAGCTTCTTTGGCTCAGTTCAATATTTACACGGCACTCTTCCTGTATTCTGTCTAATTGTAGGCACCTGTACAATTGCAACTGTGATTTGCACATTTGACCATGCAATGGTTTGTTGGCGGTAAAACCATTGGGTAGGAGTCATTGTTCATCAGTCAAAACAAAACAGAATGCACCAATATGGGACGTGTTGGGAACCGGAGACTGGTGGAACCGCTTGCAGTTAATAATCGTGGCTCGTGTACTCTCCCTCTTGAGACGGCTGGCAGCTCGCTTAAAAACACATGCGACGTTGAGCCATTCATCTTCCTCTTCTCGCAGCTTGAGCCTCCAAAGCGTTAAGAATCGCCGAATGTTGGAAATGCTGATGAGAGGCTTCGCTGTTTTGGTTCGACTGCTTTGTGACCAGCCCTAACAGATATGATCTCTGCCTGTCATTTACAATGCTGAGGAGACTCATTGTTACATTGAAATATACAGCATGATGCTATAAATACATATGTGTTTTATAAGCCTATCGGAGGAAATAAATTAACGAGTAATTTAGAACCCATGTCACGTGACAAGGAAAAGAATAGGTCCTTCTTTGAAGTTCTCATGTCTGTCCAGGAAAATCGCAGGATGAAAGTGGTGCTCGACTCCTTCTTCGTCTTTCACTCCTTTCTCGAGTAGCACTCAGCGGGAGAGCAGAAAGGCCAGAGCCTGAAGAGGATGGGGGTTTCCATGGCGATAGTATTGTGTGGCCGGGGGGTGGATGATGACCTGACTTGTGTCTCAGGAAAGGGCCGCGGGGTCGACGTGTGGGGGAGGTTGGGTGAAACGAGTTCTTAGAAAATATCTCAGGACTGATTTTATATTCTACGTATCTTAATATCAGGATGACTGACATTTTAAAACACACACATCTCTAAGTGGCCACACTAGGGAGTTTGAATCGATACACACATTTAGTTTAACTTTTATGCTGGATAAACACCCTGAACTTTTGACTATCAGCTTGTTATAGATGGATACGCTCTTTCAGGCCAGGGTTTACAAAGGTGCCTTAGGGGTGCATTGCACCCTCAAAATAATAATGTGCCCCCTCGGGTATGAGTCAGCCAGTCCCTGAATGCGACGTGGTTGCAGGGATCATGCCCCCTTAACTAATTTCAGATGATCTCGTTCTGGATCCAGTACTGCATCTTTCTGTGCCAGCTAAGCCTTCTATCAGCGTCAAAAACGAGAAATTCAGGGCCCCCTGACAAAAAATGACCTTGGGCCCCCACTGTGGAAATTGCCAAGCTGGGGCTGGACCCCCACAGTAGGTTTTACTGTGTGTATGTGGGGGAGAGGGGGGGATTCCGCACTCCCACTATATTATAAATTGTCGAGTGGGGGTCTCCCACAGTACAATTTACCAAGTGGACGTATAATGTTTGTAGAGCATATACATAATAATTTTTTGCATTCAGGGAGCCTTATACAGTGTGGGGCCCCCTGACTCTGCCAGAAAATCATAGTAGCACCAGGGTTTAAATCTCAGGGGCCCCAATAATATATACGCTCGGACGCCCCCGTCAAGCCTTTCATGCCTTTCACTGCCTTGCACCCTCCTGCTGGTATCACATCTTAATCGGCTTTTTACAACCCTGGTCTCAGGGCCCCACCTCCCTGACAGAGCAGTATTTTATTGCCCGGCCTCATTTCGACCACTGTCCGGAGGGCACAAACTTTTGCATGGCATCGTTTTCGTACCAGCTTTCGTTTCGTACCAGTAACCAGAGCGGAAACGGGCATATCCGTGGCCCGTCGGTTAGTATGACGTGTCTCTGGGCATCGAACTTGTCCCTAAAAAGAGAAGAGGGGCACATGGATTATTTATAGGGCGAGGCAGTATTCTTTATTCTTAGCTCTTCATTAAAGATTCAGCAAATAATTTGTAAACAATTCCATGAGTACGTCCGTGTAAATATAGTGCAGTACTTTAAGCTATCTGTGCTGCCTATAATAAAATAATCCCCTAAGCAGCTAAATTATCATTTGGTTCTGGCGTAAATGTCCCTGCCTTTCTGCACCTTCTGCTGCAAGGCTCATCACGTGGTGGATATCCATTATATATCAGCTTAGTTCCCGTTGTGGTTTTTCGAATGAAAAATAAGGGCCATTAGCTGTCACAGGAAAGGAAACGTCACCCCGTCTTCCAATGACTCCCGGCGCACAGTATCGATAATTAGAATGAACTCAGGAGTGAAAGAGCTGCCTACTGAACACTGAATGAGTGATGGTTGTGATTATGTGCCTAGCAAATGAAACAAATGCACTGCATTAAAGGAAGGAGCGGCTGTGAGGCGATCAACCTGGTCATTTGCGCCGCGTGACAGGCGTAAGTATGAGTCGGAGATGACATTTGTGCGAATACATAAATATATGTGCACGTGTGTTGTGTGTCTGCGTGTGCAGCTTGCTGATTGGCTGGCCGCACAGCAGCGGGCAGTAAGGTAGCCTATTGATTCAGGAAGTAGAAGTGAGAATAGTGAAAGGGGACTATGGTGTCTGTCGCAGCTCCTGTTCTCCCACTGCACCAGAACCATCTTCTGCCTCTTAGGCCTAGCAGCAAGGGTGTGCAAACTCCGTGGGCATGATAGCCAGGGTACCACTAGAGATTTTGGACCCTTTGAAAGCATATAAAATTGGGACCCCCAACCCAGACCAATCCAATTATGTTCCAAATTTTTAGGCTCCTTTGGGGTCCTGGTAATAGTCCTAACTCCCCCCCGCCCCCATGGTGCTCCTGGATGTAGGGTAGGCTGTTCAGTGACTTGGCTCCGAGATGGACATGTCTATGTATGGCTGATATTCAAAGTATCTACCCCAATACTAGGCATCCGAGCACAGCGTGCAGACATTCCGCCATCCCTTGTGCCTTCTGCCTGTTCTGCGTCATCAGCGGGATCTGTCCAAGCTTATTCGAGCATATAACATGCTCCCCTGTCACCAAGAAACTTCAAGCTGCTTGATCATGAATGCGCGTTAAATGACCGTTTGACACACAACGGCAACATGCCCGCCGAAGCTATGATGCTTTTATCAGCGGCTATAAATAGCAAGAAAGCCTCATACAGCTCAGAAAAGAATGGGTTCAACTTAGTCAACTTGGGTCTAACTTAGTCAGCTCAGAAAATAATGGGTTCAACTTAGTCATCTTGGGTCTAACTTAGTCAGCTTGGTTTCAGCTAAGCTTAGTGACATAAACATTTTGCTGTGAGGGCACTGTAAATTACCCACTCATAATTTTCCATTTGTCTGATGCGCTCATTTTGTGTCATTAGATAAAGGAGATAAACACTCTTGATCACTTGTTTCATGCCTTATATGAAACTAAAAATGTCTGTGAGGGGTCATAAATTAACTTAACACTTTAATAGAAACTTATCTCAGGATGTCAGAGATACTCCAAGCTACAGAGAGAGGCTGTGGCAGATCTGATAATGACACCTCTTGTTTCAACACGCGTGTGATATTTGCAGTTATATTTAATTAAACTGTCATTTCAGTAGCCAGCAACCAGATCCCTCCAATGTCGGCCCATGCCACTAAACGCTGGCTTTACACCGTTGCTATAGTATCTAACGAGCCAGCACAGAGGCGGATGGTAACGGTCTGCAAGCGTGGGAGGTGGGCGCACAGACACCTCCCACCCATTTGGAGGAAGTGGTCCTTGGGAAAATGGGTTCAGCAGGAAAAGAGGAAGAAAAAAGTATCAAAGGAGCATTTCTCCTGGCTCTGTCATAAACGTGAAGACTTTCTCCAGCTGTGCTCTTACACCCACCCGGCACTGTGTATAAAAAGCGAACTCTTAAGTGACCACACTGAACGCTGAGAGGTTATCACTAAGAATTCATAGAATAAGTGAAGTATAGCACTTATTTTCCATCCATTTTCAGCACAAGCTTATCCTATTCAGGGTTCTGGAGGGGTTCGGAGCTTATCCTGGAGACTAGGGGCGCAAGGCAGAGAACAACACAGGATGGGATGCCAACCCAATATAGGGCACATTCACAAACCAGTCACTCACACATGCACACCTACAGGCAATTTTGTATCTCCAATTGACCTCAGCATGTTTTCAGACTCTGGGGGGAAACCCCACGACGACATGGGGAGAACATGCAAACTCCACACACATGCAACTCTGGCAGAGACTTGAACCCTGGTGTTAAGCATTGCGCCACTGTGTTGCCCCAAGACTTATTTTCGCCTTAGGAAGTCAATAGATAATGTATTGTATGCAGATGCATGTTAAACAGTCCCAAGCAGGAAATATGCACTTGTACCCTTTGTAGTCACATGCTTTTGATCTACCTAAGAAAGATTCTGCAAATGGAATCTCCTCCATTCTACCCCGGTCAGTTTACATTTGAGATTACTCAACTGCACACATACCCCCATCTGATTCTGATTGGTGAAAGGTCACTCAGTCAGGCTGTCTGATTGGCTGGCTGCAGTGTGCAGGTGGAGGAATTGAACAAAAATGTGGACTGGACTTGATGAGCCATGGATTGGACTAAGAACCGCGGCTGGAATCTGAGCATGAACAAAGGTTATATTATGAGCACATAGACCTGATTTAGCATATTGAAGATAATAAAATTTTATCACAGCATGGTTTAATAAAAAAGGGTCTGGGAATTTTTATATTGTTTGAGGAGAGGTTACCATTGAAAGTATCATAATGGTATGCTTCATGTATTGCTAACCAAGGTGCAATGGCGCAATTTCAGTACCATCTGCACAAATTATCAGCACAAACTACAGATACTCTGCTGCTCCCTTTTATTGGTTAATTAAAAACAGAATTAAGCCTCAGCTTTTCTTATCAGCTGAACCGAAAATATTCCCCAAAATATAAACCTGTCTCTCGCTTCAGTGTTTCCCAGAGTAATGGCATGAATAATTTATTTGAGCGTACAATTAGTGTGGTATATTTTATTCATGCATACAGATACCGCTCCTAGTAACTAAGAATACTCATCTGTATTAGTAAACACAAAAATATTGCTGGAGAAATAAATAGGACACTACTAGCACTTCTGAAAATGATTTTATTGGGTCTTAATACCCATGTATGTATATTTTATGCACATACTTTTCAGTGAAAATCACGATGCAGGATAATATTATATGCGCAGATATGTTTCTGAAATGAAAAAGAATCTCTTCAGAATCTCTCAAGATAGGGCCCATCTATCCATCTTCTTGGCACTTATCCTGGTCAGGGTCACGTGGGGCCTGGAGGCTGCCTCAAGCAGCTCAGGGCAGGGGTGCAGCCTGCATGGGCTGCAAGATGAATATAACCATGTAACACATAACAATTTGGTGAGTAAGAATTTTTTTTTCCTGTTTGGGACATGCTGTTCGATGACTTTTTGAGAGTCACACAGATGTGATAAAAAAAAAAAAAAAACAACGAAACCATTTCCACAGGTGAGAAGGCACACAAACTGAGATAAAGAATTGAGGTGCAAGAGTGTAACCCATAATCAGGGTTACCCGCTGCAAGAAAACACAGCACTCCCCTCCATAATCTTCTACAAGAAGAGACTCAGCTGCAACTAATCAATCCCAGTCACCTGACTCTCCCTGAAGTGCCAGACACGCCCCCTGCACCCCCCATAACATCCATCTCATTTTCTCTTTTGATCCACCTTTGCAGATACTCAGATTATAGACGGCTGCGTTTACAGGCACTTACCCGCTTAATGAGCCATTCTTTGTGTTAGCGCCGGGATTCCAGTAATTCTCTAGTTCGTATCTCAAGATACAAGTGTTACAAACAAGAACAGATTATGAATGGGAATGAAAATTTGCATGTACGATAGGTGTCAAAGACACGGCACATACCTCACCTGTTATTATATTATTACTAATCCATAAATATACTGAATAAAGTGATACCTCGCAAGTGCAATAGATCACTTAAATAGGTCAGTATAATTGTTGACATTTCAATTAATGTATCTTTGGCTCTGTGACCATCTTGTGAAAAGTATACTGTACGAAACAAAGCTGAAATGTACTGAAAGCAATGCGCCCTGTAGTTTCCCAAGTACCTGGAAGTATGAATGACTTTTCACAAGGTACAATGAAACTGGAAGACTGTAGCTGTGTGTGGGTTTGTGTCTGTGTGCCCCCCCCCCCCCGATGCTGTATTGGATGGATCGATGGATGGATGTTCATATCCTAAACAGACACATATAATGTGATAAGCCAGAATGTCCGATACATTTTTCCATCAGAATGTTTAGCACACAATGCGTGGAAGTCAGGAAACACAGGCCAGGAAAATTAGCGTGAAGCTAATTCACTTCTGCTCACAGATAAACCTACCTCTTTATCTGAGTATATTTCACAAGTTTCTAGCATATAATTTAAATAGACCTTCATTGAATTCACATTAAAGTAGAATCACGAGCTAACAGCTGGTGTTCAGGTAGTGTTGGATTTGTGGCCTTAATCTTAAAATCCTAAAGGGAGATTGCTGTCTTACCATTAAATGGACCAGTTATGTTATGTCTAATTACCTGGCCAGACCATAAAGCCGCTCTTCCTTCTGCCTTTGGTGCAAACGACATGTTCAACATGCCAAGCACGTTGAGGGAAACAGCGGATCTCCCAGCTGCTCATGCTGATTTCTCATAATGGGATCAGCACAAGCGGCTTTTGCCCATTTTGTGCTGGAGCATGAATTTAGCACTGTAGGCATCATGGTAGGCACATGTAGCCATCTATGGGAGGTGAGCAGCGTGATCTCGGTGGAAGTCTCCAGAAGGTGTCTTTGGTATTACCCTGATCTACATTTTGCTAGCGATACAACTGTTTATTTTGTATTTAAAAAATACAGCAAATAAATAATGTTACTTTTGGATCCCGAGGTGTCTCATTGTCTGCATATGCTGTGATAATAAAACTTTTAATTTCTAAGAGGTTTTGAGGGTCAGTAATAATCCTGCCCAGCTGACATGTCATGTGATCTATGATTATCCATCTCTTCTCAAGACACTTTTAAAAGCACGTTTCACGCTGCCCCCTCAGTTGATGTGTTGAGTGTTATGCCAAAGTCCCCTCATTGCCCCTTTTTTCTTTGTTTTAAACAACGACGAGTGTTAAAATTGGCTTAAATTAGCCCATGCTATTGACTGAGGCCTGCTCGACACCCTGCACAAGTGAAATTACATGTACTCCTCCCCATTGTCAATATTCATTAGACAAAGCAGTGTGTGACTAATATGGAATTGATCAGCGAAGGGGCTGAAATTGTTCCTGAAATCGCCGTAATCTATCTGTTAGCGCCTCTGCTCACGGACACCGTTATCTTCAACTCAGCCTCATTTGCACCCCGCTGGGGCAGCCTTTGTAATGACCGGTGACACCTGTGTCTGCCCACGGAGTCGGTTTGCTCTTAGCGTTGCTACATCAGAAGAAAAACCAAAAATCACACCCATCTGTCCTTTTCACACCACTTCTGCCACATATATTCTGGTTGCCATGGAGCCCTGTGGCTCACAACACCGTGAATCCCACACCGTCGCTGGGCGTCGGCATGTAGCGGAAAGGGTTCAGTCGGGGTCCGTGGTCAGGAGACCAGGGGTGGGGGGGGGGGGGTCATTATTAGATATGATGATGGGGCATGTGGGAAAATTAAACACTCAGAGCTACACAATCAACTTTAATTGCCCGCTCTGTGCAGGAGGACACAGCTGGCTTGTCCAAATGTTAACATTAAAAAAGGGAGACGGACCAAGAAATCCAGGAGTTTGAGGCAAGTTCAGTTTTTATTGTCATCTGGTCAAGGTCGCCCAAGGTGTTGGATCTCTTTAGCTGCAGCTAAGGGGCAGCAGGGTTGTAGATGCCCCGGAAAATTCAGTAAAATATTTAATTACAAAAGTTTGAAGTATTCAAACAATAAAATACACAACCCTTATCACGATATCAAATGCTTGAGTATACCACAACAGTGAAGAACCTACTGGGCGGGGGGCGGGGGCGGGGGGGGGGGGGCGGCGGGGGGGGCGGGCGGCGTGGCGGGGGCGGGGGGG
>JAODLD010000040.1:19562551-19585624 GCA_026781065.1 Mormyrops boulengeri | reverse complement strand
CGGATCGATCCAGATATTCTGAATAAGTCCAATGAAACTGAAATGGAATCAGTCAAACTGATACAGAGAGTAAGATTGGGTGGGGGCAAGGAGAGATTTTGTCAGGGGGTCATACTTTCCCTCTGTGGTTCCCTGTGTCCAAGGTCTGAAATTCACACCCTCCTCTACCCCCTAAAAGCCTCTAATTCATGTCCGGTGTTTTCCAGACACCTCCACACTCGATAGATTTCTAAAGGTGTTATATTACAGAAAACCAGTGGTACCACAGCAATATGTTTCTTGGGATAATTAATAATGAATTTTAATGTTAGTCTTCCTATCGTCTGATATTTCTCATTATAAACGAGATATCAGTTGTGTAATGTTTGTAGATTACTTGCTATTTATTCAAGCCAGAGCTCAAAATGTATGCAAGAAGGGTATAATTCCCTCCGTTACCAAATAAATAATAATAAAAAAGGGCTTAACACTAATTAACACAAATTAACCACGGCTGTTGAGCTAAGAAATTAGGTACACCGTGAGAATAAAAAATTAAATACTAATGTTAAATCAGAGTCTGACATCTATACTGATCACATTGCATAAGATGTATACTTCGAACATTTTTGGACACTTTATGGTGTTAAAAATCTTAATTAAAAAAACAGCAGTGGTCGCTAAGCAACTGGCTTGTGTTTGGGCCCTACAGTAAGGAGCTGTACTTCATAATGTTACATAACCTGGTGCACACTATTTATTGTTTAGTAAAATGTTTTGTAGCTGTAATGGCATCAACTCACCCCAGTATTACTGTAATATTATATACAATATACTTTTTATGGTTTGATTTGGTCAAGTTGTATTAATATCGAGCTCATTATTATACAATCTATCCATCCTCTACCCAGTTATCCTGATGCAATTCCATTGTATTGCACATATCGCATTTACTCTTACATCCCTTGCATCGACATGCACTCTTGCACTTTTTGTACATTTATCAACTACACATGCACATTGTATATCAGCTACAATGTTTGTGTCTGCATGTATCAACTGTATGTATGAGACACTGATTCAAGCGCAGTATCAGTCCTGGCTTTATTAGTGCAGCATTTCATACAACTGATCACAAAATACTCCTGAAAACACTGGAGACTAGGGGCGGAGGGGGGGGACCTCACTGGAACTTTAACTGGTTCTGGAGATACCTAAAGGGCAAAGGTAGTTATGATGAAATTGGCTATAAATCGATGAGGATACCCATTAATCGCGGAGTCCCACAAGAATCTATCCTAGGGCCCCTTTTATTTAACCCCTATATACTTCCTTTAGTTCTAATTCTGCAGAATAACAATGTGGGTTATAACTGTTAGGCGGAATGCACACTTATCTACCTGGCTGTCAGCCAATGATTGTGGCCCTATGGACTTCCTGTGTCTTGAGCAAGCTAGTTTCTGGATACAGCAAAATTTCCTCCAGCTCAGCAAAGGAAAAACTGAGGTGATTGTTTTTTGGGAGGAGAGATGAGCAGCTAAAGGTTAATGCCTACCTTGAACCATTGAGGCCATAAAGACTAGGGACCTTGTCAGAAATCTCGGCATCCGACATAGTGATAGGCCTCCAACTTGGTGAAGATCTCAATAACTATATTAAGGCTATACCTAAGGCTTCCCTTTATCAAATTAGGAACATCTTCAAATTCAGAGGCTTAATGTCCAAGCCTGACCTTGAGAAACATATTCATGCCTCCATCTCCACTCACAAGGAAACCGATATACTGTATTCATTTGACGCTGTCCTGTATGGACTTCCCAAAAAATCCATAAGACAGCTCAAGCTCATCCAAAATGCTGCCGCTAGAATGTTAACTAGGATAAAGAAGAGCAAACACATCACTCCATTACTTCACACCTAACATTGTCTTCCAGTTGCCTTTAGAATCCACTTCAATGTGCTTCTGCCTATTTACGAATAACCCAATGTTCTTGGCCCAGTTCACATCACAGACCTTCTGATTGAATTGGAACCTAACAGGCCGCTAAGATCATTGTACACTGGTCAAGTAATAATGCCAAGAGTGAAAAGTAAACAAGGCCTAATTGCATTCAGCTAGAACCGACTTCCTCAGAATGTTAGAAATGCATCAAATGTTGCCGCCATTAAAACCAGACTCGAAACTTTTCTATTCCAGTGTTTTCGATTAGCACTGCTAATCAGTGTTGATGCCTTTTCTCCTACTTGTATTTGTTTTACTTGCCTTCTTTTACTTGTATTATTCTTATTTTAATTGTCTTTTACTTGTAGTTTAAAATTTTCCATTGATTTATTGCTATTTCTTGATCTTATATTATGCAAAGCATTTGGAATGTCCTCTGTGACCTCTGCGCTATACCAATAAACTTGCTTTGCATTGACAACCAGAAAAATGACCTACACTGTACGTGTCTGAGCGTATTTAAATGAAGCTGACTCTGCTCAGTGTCATGGGTGGCGGGGAACTTATCCTGAGCACCAAAACCCCCACATTGAGCAACAAAACCCCCACATGAGCTTCCATTATTATTTTTCCAACAAAATATGCTTAAACCTTTATTGAAATATGGGTCTCTCTGCGTTTTCATCTTTGTGCCTAATTTCTGGTGTATTTTTCAGATGAATATCTCCATTTCAGTCCCTGCAGTGGATGTGCTTTTGGCTGCAAGCCGTTTGTTGCTCATACGTGGGAAATGTCTCTTGGAATCCTTGCTGAAAATATACTTTCTGTTTAATGGAAGAGAGGTAGAGGGAGATGGGGTGAGGTATGTATGTTTGGATTGTAATTAACCTGAACTAATCTCACCACAGTGAATGCAGGTACTCCTACCTCAGGCTCTCTACAAATCCACTCACTTTCCAGTGTCCTATGGCTTTAAGAGCTAAAAGTGAAAGACAGCCGATGAATATCTTTGAATATCGAAATGGAGAACCTCAAATTTCACCTGTCGCTGTTAGATAAGACATAACCCAAGGAATGCTTTTTTTCTTGTATATTTTATCACAGTTATATACAGCAGTGCAATTTCAGGCTATTTACTCACCCAAAATAAGTTACAGGCGTTATGGCTCCATATGCTGGGAACCATTAGTCTGAAAGTGCTATTGTATTTGCATAAAGATTCAAAGGTTTTCTTGGTAAGAAAGCAAATTTATGTCTCGTTGTCACTTTGGCCCTTCATACAATGATGACAGGCTGTTGTCTTCATGCAAGATTGTTTGTGCGGAATCAAGATCTCCACTGTGCCTTGTATTATTTCGTCCTGCTGTTGGAGAACCACTTTGAACACCCCCCACGCTGAACCTAAGCATGAGCAGCCGAAGAAGACAGAGAGCAGATCGGCTAATTAAACTGCATTTGAGTAACCTGAAGAAATTTTATAACTATAGTGCTGTGACTCGAGAGATGTATACTAGCTGAAGTCATGAGCTACACTCGTCTAAACTTCAGCACTCCTGTGTTTTGATGCAGGTTACTGTTTTGTCCTGAAATGGTCAAGGAATGGTCCTTACAAGCCCTTGGACACCCCAGGTGTCATTCGAAGAAAATAAACAAACTTCAGTTTTTTTTTATCACCTCGCTCCCTAAGGTCAACTAATTAGCTGGTAAGCTGCCTCAGCAGGGTTCTGCCCTTCTTGTCGGGGACCTCCTTGCTGGTCTCGCAGTTATGAAGATATCCTTGCTTATAATTAGCATATGGTTTGTTGGTAGAGGGAGGATTTTGTGTCAAGGCACAGCCTAGTACATGACTAATTAATTGTACACACTGTCCTATTTGCATAGTGTTTGTCTAATGCACTGTAGTCAAGCCAGACTTGGAAAAACAAACTCAACCTTCTGCTGAGCAATTACTGTGACTATATGATTTTCTACCAGAGTCCTATCCGGAGACAGAAATGACACAGGTTGTCTCATCTTCAGTATCCTAGACTCACAGTTTGACTGTGTCATTGAGGTAGCAGCGAACGTGCCTACTCGCTTTCGACAATCACTGGACAAATGTCCTGCAGAATGTGCTTTGCAACATTTTCAGACACACTAAAACTGATTATATCCACATTTTAATAATGGAATTGTTTACTATCCTGTTTCTTCGAATAACCTTTTATCCAAATCAGCTTACCATGTTTCCTCAAATTCCTTTATTTACCTAAGCCGCAGACGTAACAGGCCTTTATTTGAGGCTCGCATTAGAGCCAGGACTTTATTTATAATTCCCTCTGTTATTTTATTACGCTGTTAATACAAATTCTATGTATGAATTAGTCAAAAGCCAGCATTGTGTCTGTTTGAACCCTGTAAAACATACCGGATACATTTATTGGAAATATTCTCTTAAAACAAACTGTATAAATGTAGATTACAGTAGAGCACGGCAATCAAAATTTTAAGAGCTAGCTAACAGTACCAGTAATTGCCATGTAAGAGTGTATTCTTAAAAGCTAACTTTTCATCAATGCCATGTAAATCATATATACAATCAATTTCACTTGTGTTGTATGATCAGTCATGTAACGGAGTTTACTACAAATACGCCCAGGTGTCACAACGTAAAAACAGAACATTTCATGAGTTGGGTTGGGCAGCCCTGCTGTAGGAGACGGTTGTGAGCAACACTGGGGCACCTCAGGGAACTGTTCTGTTTCCCTTGTTTTTTACCCTTCACACATTGCACTTCCACAACACTAGCATCTACTGAAGTTTTCAGATGAGTCCTCCATTGTAGGATATATCAGCAAGGGAGATGAGTCAGGTTACAGAGGACTAGCAGAGGACATGTGACGCAAAGAGAACAACCTGCAGCTCAACATCAGCAAGACAAAGGAGCTGATGGTGGGCTTCTGGTGTGACTGGGAGCATCTGAGACCAGTCACCATCCAGGGGAGGAAGTGAAGGTAGTGCAGTGCTACAGGCACCTGTAGGTCCACCTGAACAGCAGAGTGGACGGGGCAGACAATCTAGTAGCAGGAAGGTCAGAGTGGACTCCACTGTCTCAGGAGACTCAGGTCTTTTTATGTGTGCAGCAAACTGCTGAGTATGTTCTACCAGTCAGTAGTGGCCGGCGTGCTGTGGCCTGCTGGGTTAGTGGCTTCAGTTCAGGCGATGCCAAACACCTGAACAAACTCATCTGGAAAGCCAGCTCCAACACGGGACCGACCCTGGGCACACTGGAGGCAGTAGCAGAGAAGATGATGTTCGCAAAATTGGACATTATGAACAATTCTGTCCAGGGCGTGCTGTCTTGGAGCACCTTTAGCCACCGGCTAATTCCACCATGATGTACTAAAAAACGCTACTGGGGATACTTCTTACCTGCTGACACCCTCACCCAAACCCCACCCATACCCCCACCCATACCCACACCCATACCCACATCCATTCTCCCACCTATACCCATACCCCCACCCATACCCACACCCAGTCACCCACCGATACCCACACCCATACTCCCACCTATACCCAAACCCCACCCATACCCACACCCATACGCCCACCCACACCCCCAGGAAGTGACTCACCTTTTATTATTATTATTATTATTAGCATATTTGGTAATGCTTTACTTGATGGGGAACAAGTAACATATTATCCCAGTTGCTACTCAAATGTAAGCCTGACTTGTGCCTTTGGGGTCAATGAGACCCCAGGGTAGGTGTCACTACATAAAACACATGAACCATTATGACTGATGATGTATGAACATAGATAACTAGCATTTAGTTTCTGGTTAAATTAATACACTAAGTGTACTACACTCTGTGCCCCTCAAGTAAAGTGTTACCTTATACTTTTCTTAATGTTTTTTTCATTAAAATTCGATTACTCTGCACCATGGGTACTATCCATGCAACTTTTCTGTTTCGCTGTAAATGTATGTCTGCCTGCTCTATGCGCTTGCTGCTGTACGTGCATGAATTTCACCCTGGGATCAATAAAATTACTCTATAATCTAATTCTCATTTTTGAAACAGTTGACTCAGTACACTGCACAGGGCTGTTGTGTGCACAAGCCAAAGATATGCAGCAAATCACTATAAATACCCTTCCTGCTAATGCTAATCTAAGGTCACTGAATACCATTCTGTGGATGTTTTGATATTTTGCGGTGAAAATCACCACACAAATCTAAGACGAAAAGTTAGAAAGGTGCATGCTGAACAGGCAACAGGTATTTCAATATTCACCAGCTCTTTCATTTAGGTCATGAGAAATTATCAATAAAATAATCGGAGTTTATGCCTTATAGACGGTCTGTTGCAAAGTCGTCTGAATGACAGGCGAGGAGTTGATCAAACCCTTGCCAATTCGCTCTTCAACCTCATGTGTCAGAATCCACCTTGACGATGCTGGGATACATATATAGCTGCCAAGTTCTGAGGCGGGGGGGGGAACTGATCCAATAAGCCGGCTTTCTGCTGACCTGTCAGATCCACACGCGTCCCGGGCCTGATAGGACAGCCAGTGCCAGGGATGGGTCCCCCCTGAAATTGCGCTCCCCTCCTGCACTGTTATTTATTATTCATCTGCCTGGCCTTTATCCAGTGATTGCACAGTTAGCTCACACATTTAAATCTGATATTTACTATGGAAATTCAGCTAAAGTGACATAGTTAAGGGTACAGGGGCAAATGCCCAGCTGAGATGTGAACACAGAACCTACTGATACTCATTCTTGATCATGGTGGAAACTTGATACTCCGGGAAACAGCTGGAAACATGGAGGCAGGTGGGCAGACTGACTGCAGGGAAATAGGGCAGTCTGGCACGTTCGGATGAAAGATTACTGCTCTCTAATTGTCTCACTGCTTTCCAGTTCATTATCTGGGAATGTGCTGGCATCCCATTGATGCTCCCTGCAATTAGTCAAGTGTGCTGCCCTGCCTCTAGCTTCAGGAAAAGCCCAGAAGTGACTTTGGCAAAGCCATTGTGGACAAATTTTCATTTATTTTTGTTAATAACTCCAGGAAAAAAACATCTTCAAAATAACCAAACTTGTAGAGCACACAACAGACATAAAACAACAACAGGAAACCCTCTTAGCAATGTTTATTGTTACTGAAACTTAAATATATGTAAAAGTTTGTCTTTATTGGGAACCCCTTATCTATTATTGGACACTACCCAGGAAGTTAGACCATCTCAGGGCGCGTGTGCACGCACACACACGTGCACGCACACACGCACACAGGCACGCGCACACACACATGCACACGCACACACCTACACTATGGGGAATTTTGAGTCACCAGCACTATTTTTGGCATGAGAAATTAAACTTGCCAGACATGGGAAAAAGATGAAAAAGCATGACTCTTGGAAGCACTCTTGCAATGACTGAAATTTAAAACAAAAAATCGGTTTAAATAATATGAATAGGAAGATATTTTTATATTTTGTTTAGTCACTGCATACTTTGAAAGCTTATTAGTAAAATAGCAAAGTCGAGATACCGCTATTTGTGCAGAACATTTCACACGGACGCGATTGAAAGTATTTTATAGAGAACAAATAATACCGAAAAACACTATATAGTAAGAATGACACGTGAACTCAACCCGGAAGGTTCCCTGTTGGACTATGGGGATCAAACCAGGAACTTTTGCCGTATAAGGCAACAGCTTAAACCACTGTACCAACGTGCCACTGTACTGGGCACTTAAAACATTTACATAACTTACACATTTAATCGGTCTGCAATTCTTTGCCAAGCCAACTCCCTGGCTGTGTTTATGGCCACAGTATTGCCTTTTTTAGCGATTACATCTTTGTATTTTTCATACAGCTCCATCAACAGCATTTGTTCTGCGGCGGAAAGAAACACCGCTCTTGTTTTACACGCTTTCTGACTCATTTGATCGATCTATCATTCATCCATTCATTTGGGTTTCTTAAATATCTTGGGTGTGCGCACTAAGTCAGACTATGCAAGTCTGTCTTATATGAGCCTTGATTAATTAAAGTTGAACTGTGTTAGTGGAACGACATGAGGCTAAGTTTAGAGATGGCGCTAGTTTGAGTCTGGCTTTTTGGAAAAGTCTGGCTTTCTTTAGCTACTTTCACCCCCCTGCTTCATGGAACACCCTCCAAGAAAGACAAACAAACATATTAATATAAAAAAGAGCAATGTAGAGCGATAATAAACATTACGTTCATACTAAAGAAAGCATAGCATTGCTTAGCCAGTTTCTATGTACAGTACTTGAATATGCACTCTTTTCCAAAACAAGCAATACGCGTAGATAAAACAAAGCAAGACAAAAACAAACGCACTATTTTGAAATACCAAATGTTTGGTGCAGTGAAAAAGCACCCAAGGTGAATGTTTATTCTGGCCTTTCATTTTTCTTATGCCTTTACCAGTTCTGTTTTTGTTTGGTGTTCGTGTGACGGCTCATTAAAATGAGCAAAAACTTGCAGCCCCTCTCTGTCCCCTTGAGAGGCCACCACAGCTTAAAATGCCTTTTAACTACTTACCTCGGAGTTTTCATTGCTGCAGAATCGCAGTGTCACATGCATCAACTAATATTTAATGTATCAGTACGTCTTGATTGTAGAGTTCTCAGCAGATTTATGTCGTTCCAATGATTCTGTTCTTTATGCTATGTTGAGTTTGAACGCAACATTGAAAGGGGGAAATGTGCTTCTCTCCAGAAAGAATCTGGCTTGACACACTGCTGTGGTAATCTAGTACAACGTCTGCCTGTACATTCTTAGTATAATCAGTCCATCAAAGTAGCAATTACGCATGTGTTCCTTATTTGTCATTTCATAACACAAATATGAAGAAAATTAAGCTAAAAGAATAGCGCTAATTCTGTCGCTCTTTCATTACTAGGGAAGACAGCTGAGTAGCAGATGGGATCGTTATAATCTGTGTAACTTCGGTGTGCTACATTACAGATACACCATGTTCTGGCGTAAATAATTAAACGTACAGGATGCACATCATTATAGACCAGAGCTCATGAGCAAACAGAGTTTACACTTTCGCCTATAAAACATCAAACAACCGATTATCAGTAAACAGTTTTTGCTGTAGTAGCACACACATATACAGTATATCTCTATAACCATACCTTTATCCACCGTCCATCTTTGAACCATTTTTCTTGGTCAGGGTCACAAGACATATAGAGTAATGTATGCAAATGAAATACTCGATACATTTATGTGTATAAACGCACAATATGTTCATGGCTATTCACTTTAATCTGAGCTAAAAAAAATGAAGAAAAAATTAAACAAATATCGTTGATGTTTTTTTCTACTAGTAAACTTTTTCTTTTTTTTTTTTATCTCCTCCCAGCTGTGCTCAAAGGGCAAAGCATGAATCCCCGTCAGCTTAAATGTTAACGAAAAGTGCTTGTGACTTTGTGAGGGATGGGAAGGCTGATGCCTTCCTACAAGAGGCAGGGCTGTCGTTCCTACGCCGGGATGTCTGCGGGAGGGTGGAGACGTCCGGGGTCACCGCGCCTCCTCTGCCGGAAGGTGTCAGGTGTCCAACTTCCACCTGTCTGTCATTCCCATTCTTGTTTATAAATGAGGTATTTTGCCCTTTTTTGTTTAACAAAATCAAACTAAAGAGCACTTCTGATTTTCTTGCGGAGCATATTTAATCAAACCATGACGGGGTTATTGTTTTTTTGAGAAACAGTATGAATAACTAGTGTCTCACAGTATTTGGATCATGCTCATTATACTAATTCACCTATATTTAAAGTGGTATAATGTGTGACAGTTGTCAAGAACCATCTAGGATATATTTTCCAGTATTCAGTTTGCCCATTTTGTCTTTTTCTGGTGAAATGTTAAGTTGCCTGGAACTTCAAGATTCAAGATTGGTTTACTGTCAATTCAACAAAATACACAGTACACAGTGTATTGAAATGCCGTTCCACCCAGGACCCCCATGGTGCATTATAAAAAAAAAGAAAGAAAAAAAAGAACCAGGAATTTCACATAAATAATAAATTCTAACTAATTTTTTTATAGAATACAAAGTAGTCATGTGCGATTAGAGTGCAAATGAAAAAGACTAAGACGTGCCAGTCGTAAAAAGTGCAAATTTGGCATGAGGTAGACGTGTTTGGCAGATTGAAGTGTGCAAATAAGCATAGTGTGACCGTCCGGATTGTAGTGTTTCTGTGTTGTGGGTTTAACATCCCTTTGGTGGCAGTGAGTTGAGAGCTCTGACTGCTTGAGGAAAGAAGCTTTTGCAGTGTCTGGCAGTTACAGTTCCGATGCTGCGGAACCGTCTACCAGAGGGTAGGAGAGAGAACAGTGCATATGAGGGGTGGGAAGTGTCCTTCACTATGCTGTTCGCACGACGGATGAGGTGCTTTTCGTACAGGTGGGAGATGGCTGGGAGAGGGACCCCGATGATACTCTGCTGTCCTCACTATCCGCTGCAGGGATTTCTTTTTGGTGGCGGTGTGGTTGCCGTACCAGACTGTGATGTAGCAGCAGAGAACACTCTGGATGGTCCCCTGGCAGAATGACGTGAGGATGGGAGGAGAGAGGCTGGCCTTCTTCAGCTGTCGAAGGAAGTGAAGACGTTGTTGGGCTTTCTTTGCGATGGTGGTGGTGTTCTGGTTCCAGGAAAGGTCGTCTGCTATGTGCACACCCAGGAACTTCACACTGCTGACTATTTCAACAGTGGATTCGTTGATGTGCAGTGGGGTGTGGGCTGCTGGGATCTTCCTTAACAACCATCTCTTTAGTCTTTTGAACATCCCGTGCTACCTCGGATTAGTGAATTACACGCATTTTGTCAAGATGCTGAATGGGCTTCCAAAATAAGGATCAGAACCAGCTTTAATTTTACTAAATGCTCATCATGTAGAAAGGCTATTCTTTAGTGTATTTAGTCTTCAGACCCACATATAAAGGGACCTGATGCAATTGATATCTTGGTCTTTGAGGCACGTATCGTTGTTTAGGAAGTAAATGGCCACTAAAATAATTGTAGTCCTCAGTGGAGCTGCTTAAATGGTCTTAACTGGCTGTCTACAATCCTATCAATTAACACAGCACCCCAACTGCCTATCAGACCGCACTTTATGTAGCTATATGTATGTAATGCATAGAGAAAAGTGATTCTTAATTAATTTATGAGATTAATTCATCAATTTTTTCAGGTATCTGTAAGAATGATGTTCCCTCCTACCAAACACTGTTGGATCAGCTACTCACTGCTATTGTGCACAACAGGATTGAAACAGCTGCACACAACACTGTTGTCCCAGCCCTACAATTCAGGCCCAAATCGATATGCATAAGTCCACGATACCGAACTCGTAATCTCAGTCTCTAGGTCTTCTCTGCTGTCATTTGGGATCTGGGTGTCTTTAAATTTGCGGTGCCGTACTCCAGCTGGACATACATGACTATCCATGGCAGGGCTCTGAAGCAGTTTGGTGGGGGACAGACCCTCTGAGAAATCGGCACAGCCCATGTGTAGCAGACGGGAACGGGGGGAGGGGCAACAAGAAAGGAAAGACAAAAATATGGGCAGCACTGATGGTGAGTTACAGATCACTGGATGACAAGTTCTCAGACCCCATCTAAGGTGCACTTCCGTAGTTTTATTCTAACATTCCTGTTTCCCATGGAGAATATATGATTAACTTCTGTGCTGAAAACTTCTAGTACATTCATTTGCATTTAGATTTAATTGGCTGCAAAGATATTAAGTGCAGAATGACTAGTTGTGAGTTCTTTCGAGGCTGGAACTCTGTTAAATCTTGTTTGTTCAGTATAATTCGCAGCCTGAAGTATGAAAAGGCCATTATGACTGAAAAATGGGTTGTGACTGCAAATGGAACCACACTTTTAGTTTGAAAGGCAGTCTGGACGTGTCCTAGTTGGAAGAGAGAGAGAGAGAGAGAGAAAACATGCATCTTATATGCCACAAAGGACAAACTAAGTTGTTGCGAACTGTTTGCTGAACCATCAACACGTCAACATCCAGTCAATATTAAGCGTCCAATAACATGTTTATGTTTACTGAAATAAAAGAGAGTATTTCTCGCACACACCAAGCAGTAAAGATTTTCTTTGAAGCAATTTTGAAAGCTATTTTGAAGTCCAAGGGCACCAAATAACTGCAACTAATCGGTAAGGTTGAAACTAGTTTTGGATCTCCAGGGAATACTGTTAGGTTTCTGCTCCCGTAACGACATGCAACTTTAATAGCTTATTTCCTGTATGTCTCCTCCAATCAACACCATAGTTCAACCCTCACAGGAAGTGACAACATACCAGTTTCACATTTGATCTGTCTGCCAGGCAGCTCCAGGGGGTCTGACATGCACGGGGGGTCGGGGGGGGGGGGCTACACTGGCTGCGGCAAAGCCACAGACGCGCATTCACCGCATACGGCCTCCGTTCCTCAAGGTTCCCAGTAAAATATTTCAGCCTAGGGCTACCTGTTCACTTGTCATCTTAGATGTGTTGGGAGTGGATCAGTGGCAAAACAATTTGCCTGATGGAGAAGGAGCTGGATATTATGTACTACTAGCTAATGGGCTTCAATGCCTTAACGCAACAAGGTGTGTGTGATGGAAGCAAGCTGCTGATTCGATATGCATGATTAGATCTCATGGAAGGTAACATTTAAGTAGCCAAAAGGTCCCAGGGACAGGACTTATTGGGAAAGGCAAATCACTGGTGCATTCATTCATTTTTCCTATTTTCCCCCAATAAACAGAAGAGTTCCTCACCTTTTTTATAGAGCGTATTTCACCCATCAACACTCAAGCTATTTCTCGTACCATTTTATACTGAACAGAGTTTATAAAGTAACGGATCTCATTCCCCATATCCTGAAACTGTCTTCCATTAGGTTAACAGTAAAACCGGTTCCATTTATATTTATTGTTAAACAATTTCCCTTTATTTTAACCACGAAATGGTGTTCCTTTTCCAGGTAGGTATCTTTTACCCCCTCATCAAAGTTAAACACAACACGCAGTGTAGATAGAAACATGAAACAGAGGATTAAGTGTTCAATAACGGCGCTCCACAAAAACTATTTCAAAGCATTCACATTCTTCACAGACCCAAGGGTGATTTCCACAAACTGTAAGGCTGTCACTTTTACCCTGGCTCCAAGGATATTTATGTCCTCAAACAATTGGAGATTTTATCATTTCTTGGCCCCTAAAGCCAATCTGTTCCACAGCATCAATGACAAGTCATGAAATCAGATCATTTATGGGTTCTTACATAGATGGGAGTCTTTTCCCATAGAGGGAACTGAAAGAGGCAGTACCAGAAGGCTGTGTGGCATGGGGTGTGGCACAGTGTGGCCTGAGTTCCTGTCATGTGACCAGCTGTTTATAATTCAGTAAATGTACCTGTCTGGATTACACAACTATTGCTGTCGAAATGAAGAAAATGTGAAAGTAAGTAACTGGATTGTCCAAGAGAAAAGGTATCACTGAACTTTGGGATTCTTTTCACATACATCCGTGTAACATCCATTTATTTTTCAAACAATTCAGTTCAGAAAAAATATTATCATGTCAAGTATACACAGGATTAAAAACACAATCTTTAATATCAGTTTACTTGCTGTCATAGTTCCAAATCATATGAATACTTAATATTTTGAACATACGGGATATTTATTTTCCTCTTATAGACAACAATATACATTTTTTTCTTATGAAATACAAGCACATAATCCAAACAGAGATTTAACTATTGCACATATATTTTTGAGTAATATTTTTTAGCAAATACTGTATATCTTAATACTAACAGCAAACCTTAAGCCTGTTTATGAAATGCTACATGATATTTTGCTTTATGAAAATACAATATTGTTTGTAGTCTCCTAATGCAATATTCCAGTCAGGATCCTGCAAAAGTGTAATATGAAATATGCCTTATCTTCCATATTTAAACACACTTCGTATTGAATTGCTTCACATCTTATTATGTTCCTGTGAAACGCGTGACTTCACTTCCAGGTAAACATATAAATTACTTTCTAAATTAAAGCCCAGTTTTGAAGCTTCCATTATTCATCTCAATCACCTTTTTTGATGATGTTCTTTGAGTAAAATATCTTTGTATGTTTATTATTATTATTTTAATTCTGAGATAGATGGCACGTCTTTCCAGGCACTTCCTGTGAAGCCGTAGGACACCCATGCTTGAGTATTCACCCCAGTGCTAAGAGGATCCCAGATCCAATTTTAAATGGATTTAAGAGCAGCAGGTCAGTGCAATTTGAATGCGATGAAATACATGACTGGGGAGTGAACAGAGGCACTGCTAAAAACAAACAAGTGACTAAATACACAGGAAGTTTAACAAAGACAAAAATGCAGGGAATTCAAAGGAAAATGATGCATTTTATTGTATTCAGGAATGGCGTAAAAATCGTCCAGGGGAGGCGGGGCCGTGAGAGGCTGTTGAATTCCTCTTAATTGTTAACGTATCGATAGCACTGGCAGGAGGGCACCATAAAACACAGACCGGCTGATATTCATGAAGCGTCCATTAGTTATTCATATGTTAAGCCCTTTTATGTCACAAATAAAAGCCTTGTAAATGCGCAATACACTTCCATGTTTAATGAGCCTGCTGATTCACTCCTTGCATATACTCCAAAATAATTCAACAAAAAGGATGGGATGTTCATAATGGAAAATATATAATAGCCAGTTGTGCTTTAAAAAGTACTTTAGCATGTGAGCATATGTTGTTGCCCTAAGATAATGTTACATCCGGTGTTGGGCAGCGAAACATCTGACGCTCTGTATCGTCGTGCCCTAATTGGATAAGTGCTTTCAGACAGTGCATCAGCACATATTTTAGGTTTATAGTAGTGAAATAATTTTTTCATCATAGCACAACCATAAATTAGACGAGGCTAAAGGCTTTTTCATACATAATTATGCAAAGAAGAACCAATAACCACAAGTAGGTAAATATCTACAAATTGATTTTCATGTTTCTGAAACAGAGAGAGGGAGAGAGAGAGTACATGTTAAAGTGTCAAAAAATAGCTCCAGCGTCCTTGTTTGTAGAGATCCAGACAGCTTGTTTTCTGGTCTTCTGGGGACTGTCACCTAAAATCAGTGCTGGGCTGCTTCTGCTGGAGGAAAGGGACGAGTCCCAGATGTACACAGCAGAGAATGAGCAATCTGGCTCTGATCCTGGGATTTAGCTGTCCACTGACTCATACCTCAAAAAGAAAATCCAAATAATAAAACTGTTTCCTTTATTCTGTAAATGAGCATCAACTGTGTATTTCAGCCTGCGACAATACAATTGTCATTCTGACCTCAGTGGTAATCAACCTGTTTCAATTCACGATCAGTGGATAAAAATGCATATAGTCATTCCTTTGGATTTTCAGTTGTTTTGGACCTCAATGCCAAGTAGTGTTCTACATGTCATTTTTAAGCTTTGTGAGATAAACAAGTATTTAATTAGATTTGCTGAGTTAATTATGAAGGATTCTGTGGAAAAGGTTGTCAATCTGAATGAAAATTGCCATAAACAAAGACTAATTTTATTCATAAATAAAATTATATGTGTATAGTAATCCATACTGCTCTGTCCTTATCAAAACAGACGAATTTTCACAAATAGGCATCATTCACTCGCTAAAGGTGATGTTTTGTTAATTTTGATGGACATTGTTGTGATCATTTATCTACAGGTTTTCTATTAAGAATCAAGTAGACCCATCATAACATTAATGTAGCTTCCGAATAACTTTCAGCTTTGGTTGAATTGGAGAAAAATACAGTGGAAACCGCTTATAGTGATCATGGTTATAGTGATCAACTGCCTATACGGATCAAAAAACCTGGGACAGAATCATTCCTGTACAAATACTGTTTAAATAATTTGCTTGTAGAAAACATGTAGTCTGCTTAGTGTTAATTTTGGGTCTTTTTATGCATGAAAAGCTACATGGAACTACAGTAATTCTTTTTTTTTTCCTTGCCTACTTTGCCTTGTGTTAACCTGTAGCTTCTGGCTAACTACCTGAGACTAATGCCAACCCATCACAGGGCACACTCACTTAGGGGCAATTTGGCAACGCCAATTAGGCTCAGCATATTTTTCGACTGTGGAGGGACAACTGGAGTACCTGGGGAAAACCCCACGATGACACAAGGAGAATATGTGAACTCCACACACATGGAACCCAGGCAGAGACTCCAATCCAAGTTCCACTGCACCACCATGCTGCCCCACATTTCAAACTTATATTCAAGTAATAAATATATAAATGTGAACTTGATGGAAATCTGCCTGAGACATAAAGAAAAACAGAATAATTCATTTATAATGATCACCTTATAGTGATCAATTTCACCCAGACAGCCGTGATCACTATAAGCGGATTCCACTGTATTTGGAAACTTTCTAGCAATAGTAAAAGTGGCAGGACTTTTACAAACATAAAATATGCATGTCCTAATAATTTCTGTCAACTGGAGAAGAATAAGACAATCCAGGTAAAATGAATGTTCAGGGGTACTTTACTGATATTCCTTTTCCTTCAAAAGTTTCATTACTATATGACAATTTAACTTAAAAGAATATTATCTGAGCTCTATGTATATCTAACACAATTAGGCCCTATGTCAGAATTATGCCTGGATGCCAACAATGACAATTTAAAATTGCAAAATTCAGACATATTTCTTAATGTGAAAGCGTGCTACCTGTGAGATCGATATTATTTTCTTTCTGTGAACAGAGAATTTGTTTCAATATCTGTTCGCACAGAAAGGGTCTCAGAGATTACCAGCCTTTTCCAACACAGGCTGGCTGACTGGGATGATGAACAGATTGACGTCACATGGGGAGACGAGGGAGGAATGAGGACTTTATTTGGGAGGGCAGGTTTTACGAGGGTGGGTGAAGCTGAAAAAAAGCTATGGGACAGAAAACAAGATGGATTCTGAGCTTGGGGAAAAGGTAATAATGTCTGGACTGTCTGGAAAAAGGAGATTAATGTGTGGCTGTGGACCAGGCGAGAGACAGCATGAGTGGTGGCTACCATGATTTCAGGTGACCTGACTGGGAGATGCACAGTCCAGTGTGGCACTCTCAAACAAATGTTTGCACAAAAAAAAAAAAACTTATACGCTCAGAGTCACACTTGAACCAGCAAGTTTTTGGGTTACATGACAAAAAAAGCACCTGGGAGTAAGGAGATCCTACTACCGCTGAGGATAAGATATGGCGGCTGAGGTAACCGCTATTCCTGATCAGCTGTGCCGCTGAATATAAAACATGCTTTCCTTCCATCTATTTTTGTTCCACCGTGCTTGGATAGTAGCTCAGCTATGAAGTGAGGGATGATGTTCAATCCCCTGAGAGCAGGAAAAGGGCCTTTCTTTGTTTTCCGTGTCTATTTTTACCATGGCCGCTCACCTTCACCTTGAAGCAACTGAAAATAGAGAGCATATACCTCAGCAGCTGGAACGCACCTGATCAGAAGCTCCAGAACTGCATCAAAGTGCAGAGAGCAGATTGCGACACTGCTTGGCAGTGTGGCAGTACAAGCAGAAAGGGAGTTCTGTTATTCTACCTTTTTCAGAGCTGCTTGTTTTCACTACGGCGCTACTTCCTGTTTCCGATAATAAGTTTTTGTAGACTGACACTGTGTATGTTGAATTATGCATACAGTACTGCATTGGAATTTACATTATCATGCAATATATACAATGATCTAAATTCAGTATATGATATGTCCTATGGCTGAGGTGGCCAATCTTATCCAATAAGGGCCGTTGTATACGTGGGTTTCGCTGCCGATCCCGAATTACATTACTAATTAGAAGACTGATTGGCTGAAGAGTCCTCACACCTGGGTTAGAACAGTGACCTAAAGGTTATCCCAAAAACCTGCATACACACTGGCCCTTTGAGAGTAAGATTGCCCAGCCCTGTATTACGGAATCCTCTTCGCTGTTTGTGCTGTACCATGGGGCTTACTGCTTGGGATAGGCTTAACAAGTCTAAGGGCAGTTTTGCACAATTAGACTTTTCACTGTAAGTGACAGAATGGATGTGTAACAGCTGTAAGTGACATACAAGTCGCCTGGCTCTCTTCTGGCATTGTAACATTGTGCTGTTTATCTGAAAAAGATAAAAAAGTACATTTATGTTATATGTCGATAGCAGAGACATTCTGAGTTGTAGAACTGCTCTTGGTATAAAATTTCAAAGTGCCTACCTTTGTGACAACTCTTACAAAAACCAAGCAATATTGGTTTGGGAGGGAGATATGATTGCAGAGCCAAATTCATTTCTATTCCCTGCCATGGCTGACAGTCATATCTTCTGAATCCAATAAAGTTTGGCATTTATCAAATAACCCAGAGTTTTCCAATATGAGACGTATGATCCAATTCAGTTCATTCTGATTGGACCTGCTTTCTATAAATCATGCTACTCATTTGAAATACAACAAAAGAGATCATATTTTAAGGCTGCCTTTTCAATGACTGCCATTAATGAGACATTAATTCAACAGCTTTTACGTTACCAAAGCCTGTTAGCCGGGTTTTTGTTTAGAAATGTAACTGTTATTTTTTTTAAAAATCAGTCTTAGACCTGTATAACCTACTGATTATATTTGCCTTCCCTAAATATACAAGTAGCTCCCATATGTATTGAGTCATGTGACAACAATATTCACATTGACCAGGAAGGGCAATGTTACATATCGTTAATTTTAGTGTATATTCAGCACACAGTGGCTCTGTTGTCTATATGCACATGGACAATGAATATCTTACTATTTCTTAGTATTTTAACTGCGTGGGGTTGAAAGCTTGGACAGGAAAGGTGTTTAAATATAAAAACAAGCCAGACCATTAGCTGTTCTTTCATATCAAAAACAAACTGCTTTAGCATAATTATTTTTTACAGTTAAATCTAATTTTACAAAAAAAAGAAAAATGTATTAATAAAACAGCGTTATTTGGAAGGTTCCAATAAAATAAAATAAAAAAAAACGATGTGAGTAATTGTGTCATAGCTGTTTGTCAATCGGATTTTAATGTTAATCAGCTGCACTGCTTTTCATGTTAAACGAGACCTGTTTCACGATCATAGGCCCCGGTGACCAATCTAATTCGCGTTCATGTTTGACTATCACTCCCTGCGCGTGCAGCACCTGATCCACCAGACAATTACCACACTTGCATGAGTAAAATCAGCCACGGATTGTAATAATGATGATGAACGCGGCGTGTTCATGTAGAGATGGATTTAGCAGGCAAATTGCCAATCACTCGCATAACCAATAAGAATCAGACATGGCACATGTTCCGTAGGTCTGATTTTAGGGGCGTATTTTACCTACAAAGACCAATCAAGTGATCTTTACATTTTTTCATCCATTTGTGGTCAGTTAATCAAAGTAATATTGATCATTCATGCTTAAAAAATAGAGAATAAAAATATGTAATGGATTAATTCAATTTTAATAAAATATAAATACACAAACTTTCCATCACTGAAGAAGGTTATCAGGTTTTCTTTTTCTTTGGGTCTCTTTATTCAGCTTCCTTGATCCTGTCCGCTTCTAGTAATAGACCCTTTGGAAGGCTGATTACAAATGAGATTCTGCGGGGAATTGAACTGGTAAAGTGATTTTTTAAAAATTTCAGTGATTTTTTTTTTTTTTTTTTTAGTACCGACATAAAAGACAGCATTAAAAGTCGTCTCTCGCAGCAAAAAAGGCAGACAGTTCTATGAAAAAGAACTTTTTCCAAAGAGATATGATTTTGTCGAACTCGTCACATTCAGGTTCTGCCCTTACAGGAGTTTCGCTCCCATAACTCGCAGTTATATCAATATTTTAATGACGTGCAGACATTTGCATACGCGGTCTGTGCAGTTTCTGAGTGTCAGCATTGTTTTGAGGAAGCACGGTGAATGCATTTTTTCAGCAAACTAAGGAGTCTTTTGCGATGGTATTACAAAGCGAAGCAGAGATGGATGGCATTTACTCTACAGGCATTCATCTGTCCAGGCACCTCAACGGGCAGCAGGCCCAGAACGATGTGGAGAAGTTCTGGTTAGTTATCTACCAGAGGGTTAGGACATCAAACACTTGACAATAGGGAACAGATTATAACAATGTTTTCCCTTTTGAGGGGTATGTGAAGATCTTATATGGGTGGAGTCAACACCACCAGATCCAGATGTAAAGAAAAATAAAGAAATCTAACATTCACTCGGAGATCTGGAAGGTTTTATGACATGTATCACCTTTAAGCTTGCTTGTTGTTCAGGATAACACACACAAAAAATTCACACCAATTTATGCATGGCTGAGTACAAGGACAGGAGGAAGTAATCAATACATAAAAACCCACGCCCTTCACAAACACTTCCATGCATAAATATACAAATTATGGAGAATCTTGTGTCAGTGATTCCAAAGTCTGTTTATAATGTTTTACCACGAGTGGGTGGTGTTCAGCAATCTGAAAGTGCTTTGATGAAAGATGACTGAGAAGGGTGTCATATAAAAATACGGTGGAATGAGAATTCCCCACAAAACTCCTCAGAAGCATCTCGTTGTCAACAAGCTCCTTGTAACTGAGTATTTCTGGCTTGGAAGACAGCCCTCTCTGTCGAGTCGGAATGATGCATTTCAAGATGCCGGTGATCGCTCGGCTTCATGATTAAAGAGGTGACGGGGGCAGGTAGTGACGCACTCTCACCTGCAGGCCTCTCACCGGCTCAGCACTGCATGGAAACGCAAGCTGACACATACATGTCCGTGCGGGCTATGGGATAGCAGACATATTAACTACAAAACGCTTCTCTGCATGTTCATAATAAGATCGGAAAAGTGGTCCTTTAATCTTTGCCACAATTAGGGCTACGAGGTCTGCCTGTGTCGGATAAATGCAAGACCGTAAAAAAGCTTAAACAACCCAAGTAAGACATTCCATGTTCTGCGTGTGTGGAGTTTGCACGTTCTTCCCATCTCCTGGTTTCCTCAGACACACAGTTTGGGTAACTGCCCATTCTAAATTGCCTGTAGTGTATGTTTATGTGTGTGTGTGTGTGCTATGTGACGGACTGACATCCCTTCCACGGTGTAACCCAGCCTAATATCTGTTCTGCCCAGGATAGACCACACAGCCAAGGGTATTTTACAACCTGTCCCCCCTCCCGGAGCCCTGAGCGGGGTAAGCAGTTAGAAGATGGATGGATGTATAATTGCAAATTTAGTCCACCCACAGAAAGGAGTGGTGCCTTTTCAAGATGAGAGGCTAAGCAAATGGGCCAGCCTGTCTTCTTGACAGATCTCTGACACTTTTGGAATGAGACACTACTGTCCTTAGGCTCGTCCTTTCGCTTAAACCCTATGCCTCATTTTCTTATTAGAGCCACTGGTGAAAATTAGCAGTTTCTAATTGCATTTAAATATTGTTTTCCAGGATTCTCTCAGTTGCTTTCCATACATGTGGCCAGGGAATCATTTTTTTGTTTGTTTTTTTTTCCCCTCGTAAATTGGGTTTTTCGGTTGTTGTATTCCCTCTAGCAAATGAACTGTAATATGGTTTGTGACAACTTGCTTTGTGAAAATGCTGTTCTACTAGATGAAATTTGATTGACTGATTCATCCTTCCATTCATTTAACTTAGGGTAGAAGTGAAGGGTTATTAAATGTGCAATTTGTTATTTCAGTGACATTACCTATTGCTTCATTTTGTCTTTCTGGTTAATCTTCTGAGCGCAGACTACTGCCCAGTGTTAGCCAGTCCAATTTAGATCTAATGTCATAAAGCATATTTTTACCAAAGGATTGGCAGGAAGCTCAGTACGATTATGGAAATAAAAAGGGTGGTAGATGTGGCAGGCCCTCATGGTAGTTATTAAATGTCATCATTTCTCATGATAGTCATATTTCAAGACAGGACAGCTACTTTCTGTCTAGCTTGCCCCGATAAATAATGATATAGAGCAGTGATTCCCAATCCGATCCTCGGGGACCCACAGTAAGCTCATGTTTTTGCTTCCTCCGAGCTCCCTGTCAGACAGTCCACGTTTTTGCACCCTCCCAGCTCTCTACCAGGAGCTAAAACGTGGACTGTCTGTGGGTCCCCGAGGACCGAATTGGGAAAGACTGATATAGAGTGACAAAAGTGCTTCCCCCATTATAAAGCATTTTATATTGACATAGATGGCCCAGGACATAGGATGTCACTGCCAACAAAATGTGTAGCATTTTTTGTATAGCCTTTTATCATCTCTAAGTTAAATTGGACCCCCAGCTAGTAAATGATCAATAAGCTTTGGGAACACAGATCATTTCCAGTACTTGATCTAGATATGCATCCCTAGATATTTAGTTGCTGAATATGCTTTAAAATTGGCGTCTAGAAGGTAAGGGGTCACCCAGTTACTAATTATCTGAGGTCGAAGCCACTGCGAATACAACGGTTTGCAAAGTACCTACATAATCCTTTACCCACACAGCTGACCAAACACGCTTATTAATAAAGTAAAAGTGTTAAACTTTCTCTGGTTGGGATGTTGAACAGATTCATGTGGCATGGCAAAGGCAGGAATGAACAAGGATTTTACTCCAGTTTATGTTTAAACATACTGGAGTTGAGGACTCCAGTATGTTTATGACTGATTTTGAATACAAACCGTTTAATTTCTAGCCAATGGGGGTGAATAAACAGAGAAATGAGATATCCAGCCTGCCAGCTGGGATAATGATAGGGGGGCAAGGCTTGATCTCTCAGCACAGAGAGACGAGAAGAACCCATAATAATACTGGCTCCAGATGAATGTCAGGGATAGCTAGATACATTTATCATTTCCTGGTAGGGTGTGGTTCAGCAGACTATGCCCCTGTGCCCATGAGCAGAAGGTTGTTGGTTCAAGCTCAGCCTTGGCAGAATAGTCACCTGTCTGTGGGCCCTTGAGCTCAGCCTTGGCAGAATAGTCGCGTGTCTCTGGGCCCTTGAGCTCGGCCTTGGCAGAATAGTCGCGTGTCTCTGGGCCCTTGAGCTCGGCCTTGGCAGAATAGTCGC
>JAODLD010000040.1:19520252-19559612 GCA_026781065.1 Mormyrops boulengeri | reverse complement strand
GGAGATGTCTTTCTTTAGATAAGATGGCATTGTCATAAGATGCCATAAATAGTGTTACTTGAATTTAATACACACTGTCACATTCACACAGATTATTATGATCAGTACTGAGTTCAACTTAGCAGTACGAGACTCAATATAATGTGCCATGGATCCCATTAGCGAACGACCCATCAGTCTGCCTATTAGCAAGACTACATCTATACAATCATTATTTTCTGGCAGCTACAATATATATGGAACCATATAAATTGTGAAAATAAAAAATAGAAACTCAGGAGAAAGGTACTTATCAGCAAACTGAGAATAAATCCACAAACTGAGCCAGCAGTCTATCCCAGGAGACAAAGTCCCCAAACTGTGAATGAGATGCCACTTTTTCACATATTATCTCTCATTAATGCCTTTAAACATATACATTTTTTGTTTCTTTTCCTCTATCTGTTTTTGTCGATGCACCATCTCTATAACAACCAAGATGATTTATTTTTAAATCATTTCCACAGCATATACACATCGCACTGTAGTTATATGCACTATAGAACTAATATACAGTTAATACATGATTAATGCAATTAATACTCCACTGAAAGACTTATTTAACTTAGATTACAGCTTGGCATGGAAGTACAATTACTGCCTCCCTGCTAACTCTATGATAAGTGGTGCACTTTCTCTCAGTATTGAAACTCAATAATTCAAATTCACAAAGTCAAACGTGCATTGTGGCATCAGGAGCAAGTGGCATGTTTCAGGCCCGTGAATCAATGATCTGAGCCCAATACTGCAATTATCTAGAGTAAATCTGCGACAGAAGAAGATCTGTGGGCTCTTCGGCGAAGAGAAGAAACCCGTTTTGACCTAGATAAAGCATCCCTCTCTCCGGCCACCCGTCACACAATCGCGTCCAGCTGATTTTAGAAGTCCATTTCAGAGTTACAGAAGCCGTGCTCAGAACATAAATAATGAATCAATCAAACGCTTGCAGGGGCGGGACACGCCAGTGTCGGAGGGCGCGCTATTAGCTATACCCTCTTTGTCTCCACACGGAGGCCTGCATCACAAATAGAGAGTGATCTCTAGCCACTACCATAAGTAAAGCGCAGGGAAAGCTGGCTTTCGCATCGGCGATGCTGGGTGCCGGTTCCTGAGCGGGACTAATGGAAATGAAGTGTTACCTCGGCACAACAGCCCGTCGTTTATTTGTAGGCTGGAGACACTATTCTCAATATGACGACCATTACAAGGAAATGCGTTCCAAGTATTTTGACCTCAAGAAGCCATTACAGTTACGAGTAACTAAAATACTGCTGCCACTGATATTAATTTTAAATCACGTGTTTTCATAGGAGAAACACTAGATTCTTGCCTTGTGCTAAATGGGGGTAATGTGATTTAAAAAAGCCATCTCTACCTTTTAAAAAGTACACTCCTTATTAAAATGATTTATTTTTCTTTGTTAATATGAAGAGTAGAAGGAAAAGCTTTAGATGTACGATGCGTCCTTACTATGTGGAATAATCAATATTGGCTGGTCACCATATTACTGAATGGCTTTTTAATAAGCTTCACTTTATTCCGAATGTGTGCAGAACCACGTCGGATTGATTCTCATCAGAAAACAACAAAGCCAAAATAACTGACTGCTTCATAAAGGCCGAACTCCAGTTTAACATATTTCGTTCTTTTATTACTGAAAAGCGTTGTCGTTCAGGTGCCTTTGCCTCTCTGACCTGTTCTTCTGCTTACACCAGTAATGGATACCAATTTGGAAAAGGAATGAGATTTAGATTTGAAGGGATGATTGATGCAGCTCAAACATATAGCGAAGGCCTCATTCATCAAGGAAAATTCATAAATCAATTTGTGTTATTTGTGTAGTGCCTTTAATATAATAAAATAACATATTATTTTATTATATATATTTATATATGACAAAGTAATAAAAACAATTTAGATTTCATTTATATGCTGAAGTCGGGTCTTCACTTGTTTTAAACAAATGCATCACAATAAATCTATCATATTCTGGAGTGTCGTGAGGAAGATACTTCCATTTTACTGGAGCAGTCATCGTGGAAAGGAAGAGACAGACGCCACAATGGTCAGTAGTAAAGGCCCAGCATCAGCAGAGGGCGGTCTGCAGGAAAATGTCCACTTTTAGGTTGTGTAACGTCTGGATAACAAGGTGTAATCACACTGAGCACCTAAAACATGTAACCTGAAGTTTCACTTGATTTGGGGGCAGATTTCTGCATCAATAGCAGACAATCAAAGGTGTTTTTCAAATGTTAAATTACCTTTAAAATGGAAATTTTTGAGTTTTCTTCTCTTCTTGTTGATAGTAAAACCATTCAGTATCAGGACTCTCAGTTATTATTCAGAGCTGTGATAAAATTCCTTCTCAAACCGGACCAGGCCAAAATGACAGAAAAAAACAACAGAGGACCGTTCTTACCATTGTTTGATGGAATTGATCAAATACAGATTCCAGAATTATGAAGTTGCAAAAATGGTTTTCAATAACTGTCTACATATAACTATTGCGTGTGATGATTGAGGATGGGGATCCAAGTACAGAGCTGGGGGCTCTGCGAGGGTCTTAACATACCTTTTTTTAATAAGCAGGATACATGCAGATCAAAATTCTTTTCAGACATGCTGTAGTATATTGTATACAGACATTCAAGCTTCAGATCCTGAATGCAGCCACACATGTACAGTCAAGTGATTATTGTGTAACTGTGGATACACAGCATGACTCTTGTGCAGTCTTGTGTTTTGAACGTTGCTGTAGCCTTGATTGCTAAATATGTTTGTAAAAGATGCCACCATTTGTATATGGTAAAATATGCAATATCTGTGCTATTAAAAAGCAGGTATTATCAGCACAGAGGGTACCAAATAGATCGTGGGACCATTAAACATTAAACAAGGAATGGCCCCACAACAAAGAGTGAAACAAGCCAACAAGAAAACAAGTAAAGAGTAAACTCATGCTGATTAAATCGATAAAAGTAAAAAAATATGAGTCTCTTAAAAATAGCTTAATGTAAATGGATGATTTCTGCCTGAGTTTTGAAATCATTTGTTGGCACCCTCCCTCCGCTTTCTGTTAATTTACTTTTTTTTCAAAGAGTACCAGAACCCTAGAGAAACAGAAAGTGTTGCTGTCTGCTCTTGTTTTTGCACCAATTTATTTCATTTTGCCTGTTGGTAACCAAGCGAGGATACCCGAAACTGCATATTGTGATTGATGAGCAGATCTGAGTAAATAAATATGCGTCCTTAATAGCACACATTGCAGCTTGTCTGCGGCTCAGGTTACGAAACAAGCCATCAAGGCCATTTCTGTTCATGACTGGAATTAATATAAGCATTTATTATTTATTTATCCCTCACAAAAATGGCTTGCGACTAAAAAGTTCACAAAAAGCCTCTAAAGTTTAGAAATCACTACAAATGAATGTAATTGGACAGAGAACTCAGTGACACTCAGTGTTTCTGAGATGACTGTGTCAAGAAGCTTCAAAACCCAAAAGTTGTGGAATTACTACTCGGAGGCTGATGACGAATAATGTAACCACTTTGATATGGAGTTAGCCTGTCAGTGACTCAGAATGCAATAATGTTTTTCCTGCTTCTGGATAAGGAAACCTCGCTTGCCAAATCATTACTGGAAGAGCCCTATTGGGACATTCACTACTTACAAATATACAAATAGACTGTAATTCAAGGCATTTTCAATATACTGTGAAGAGTTCACAGCATTCCCTCAGATACAGTGATCTTAGACTTTTAGCAGTATAGTGGTATTTTAGGCAACTGTGTTTGACAGTCTTTTAAAGTTGAGACCTCACAGGAAAACTCTGAGGGAAGCCTCGGGGCTGTCAAAGAGGGCCAGAAGTAGGAAGGAATTTCCTGCTAATGATGGAGGAGAAACCATTTGCTTAGCAGGCGATGACTAGAGGAATAGATACTGTAAGGTGTGTTTGTGTATATGATTAGTCTTTGTCCCAAGGATTTAAACTCCCCTTGTACTAAACACCATTGGTTTGTCTTACTCACATCCTGCATGCAGGCAAGATCCAAAGGTGGGTGCTTTAACCCCACAGCTGGGAGCAGAGGGGAAAGTTTTGTGAATTAGACAGTCTGCAGTGTCTGCATTGTTCTTGTATGTAATAATCAGATGACATTCTATGCAGATAAAAATATTTCTGTATTACACAACCGCTGAGTAGAAAAGGCCGTCAATTGCCATCAAAAATCATATTACAGTGAAACACCCCGGACCTGAACCAGAAACTGTGCTGTCAGTTCCTTTGGCGGAGGCCTTTTCTGAAATTATATAATTATATTCTCCGTCGTATTCGCTGTATGAGAAATGCAGATCACAACTAGTACCAAAATTGATACTTGGCAGTTTTCAAAAGGCCTTTCATAATTTATGCTTTTTGCAGCACCAAGATTGGAATGGGATACCTGGTAGAGGGGTTTTAAAATAAAATTTAAAAATTAAAGTAATAAGGAGAAAAGACAGTAATATATTCACTTGCCACTTTATTAGGTACAGCTGTTTGGTACAAGACTGCTCATTGAAGCAAATATCTTTGCAGACAAACGTATATCAGCAACAAAATGTATAAAATCAGGCACATACAGGTCAGGAGCTTCAGTTATTCACATCAAAGAACCACAATGGGGAAGAAAAGTAATTTAAGTTGACTTTGAACATGGGAGGGTTGTTAGTGCCAGACAGGCTGGGATGCATGTTTCAGAAGCTGCAGCTCTCCAGCCATTTTCATATACATCCATTTCTGGGGTTTACAGAAAATGGAGCAAAAAAGAAAAAAAAAGCTGATAGGAAGGCAACAGTAACCACTCATTACAAGCAAGGTATGCAGACGAGCATCTCCAAATGCAGAACATGCTGAACCGTGAAGCAGACGGCCTGCAGGGGCAGAAGAGCATCCTGGGTGCCACTCCTGGCGGCTAAGAGCGGGAAACTCAGGCTACAGTGGGCACAGGCTCCCCAAAATTGGACAATGGAAAATGAGTCTTGATGTTTGCTGTGATGTTCAGATGGTAGAATCAAAATTTGTGGTCAACAATATGAAAGCATGGATCCATCCTGCCTTGTATCAACAATTCAGGCTGGTGGTGGTGGTGTAATGGTGTGAGGGATACTTTCTTGGCATACTCTGGCCCTTTAGTACTAACTGAGCATTATTTAAATGCCACAGCCTACCTGAGTATTGTTGCTGACCATGTCCATCCCTTTCTGAGTATCGTATACCCAGCTTCTAATGGCTACTTCCAGCAGGAAAATGCGCCATGTCACAAAGCTCATATCATCTCAGACTGATTTCTTGAACATGTCAATGTGATCAGTGTACACAAATGGCTTCCACAGTCACCAGATCTCAGTCCAGCAGACCACCTGTGGGATGTGGTGCAATGGGAGATTCACATCATGAAGGTGGAGCTGACGAATCTGCAGCAACTGTGTGATGATATGATGTAAACATGAACCAGAGTCTCTGAGGAATGTTTCAGGCACCTTGATGAATCTATTCCCACACAGAATTAAGGCAGGTCTGAAGGCAAAAGGGGGTCCAACCCCATAATAGCAAGGTGTACCTAATAAAGTGGCTGGTGAATGTATACATCAAATACAGACACCATGCGCAGGTGATGTAGCACAGCTATCTCACGTTTGAGTTAAAATGGTGTTTGTGACACTGTGGAGTTTGCATGTTCTCTCTGACATGCAATGAAGTACATTAGTGTTTCTAGGCTGTGAAAATGTTTTTGGGCCCTATACACTGTGATAGACAGGCATGCTGTCCATACGCTCCCTTCAATTTCAAGAAACTCAAGAAAAAAGGGTACAGCCCTGGTACAGATCTGTTCCCCGAGGTAGAAACAACAATAATGTACCCACAATGGTATAAAAATGTTTCTCAGAGTCCATTTTTGTACCTTAAATTAAACTAAAAGGTACATTAACCTGCAGCTAGGGTACAATTTGCAGACCCTTGAGAGTACAGACCTAGTTACAAGTAATTAGTCCTGTTTCCCCAAAGGTACAAATCAGTGACTATTTAAAAAAAGAATGAAATAAAAATGTAGGTTCACTTTTCACACATATATGCTATTTCTTTTATATTTTGGAAATGCAAGCCATCATCTGCTTTCACCCCATATTCATGGTAGAATCCCCTTGTATACCTCCAGCATCGTCCAGAAGACAAACACAGTATGCTGCAATGACGGGCCTTAGAGAACAGTAGAGAAGCCTTAAAGTGAAATTTTGGCTATATGAAGTGAGTGGAACTGAACCAGGAATAATAAAAGCACTCTGGTTTTCAAAGTGAGGCCCAGCACCCCTGCACCTCTGCCTGCCCTTGTGTCATCACCCTTTTTAGGCCCCTCCAAAACCATAAGTCAAAGCATACCAATGAAGGACACTGTACATTTTATGCATATTGATAGTCTCGATTTGCTGATTTATAACTGCAGTATTTAAAGGAAAAAAGTGCAAAAGAAATTTGCTCACTCTAAAGAAAATGTATTAAACAAACAGAGGGGTGGGAAAAGAAAGGGGATGGACGTTTGTCACAAAATGAAGGTGATGGTATTTTCAGACAACACCCAAAAACAACCCCAAAAAGTAATACAAACGAGTCAGCAACTCTGTTTATTATTTTTATTGCAGTGTTTGGCCTGAAAATTCATGCGCATATTTTGAGGGCTATACTATTGATCAGGGATCAAAATCTCAACCATTGGTCTTGTTAATTTCCAGACTTCATAAAATCCATCGTGAGTCGTGGGGGAACTTTCTGATAACTGTAATAGCAGCTATGATCAAACACTTTCCTGCTGATGGAGGGTGATAGGCTATTGTTTAGCTAAGCCTTAGCTCCAAGTAATGTCAGCAATGACTTCCAGTTGGATCCTGGTTTAAATAAGCATGCTGTAAAGAAAATGAAGACAGTAGCTAGTATATCAAGTTATCATTTTCCTTTCAGTTGCTGCAGAATGTTAATGAGTTTTTTGGCTGTATCTTGTCTGTCATATTTGAAAGGGGTCTAGTTCTCATTTAATGAGTTTTTTTTTTCTTTGCACAAGTTTATCAGTTGTTGTTGCAATATTCATCTCCAGCTGACAGCGATGGAATAGACCAATTTTATCCTGCCACCAGCTATGACCTGCAAAGCCCCTGAAGGTAAGTGCACGCAATAGCACATTCCCAACATCACCATCATCATTATCATCATCATTGGCGGCAGCAGCCGTAGCATCATCACCACTGCTATTAGAATAATAATAATAGTTATTATTCTCCATATGCATCCCGATCCTGAATTTTGAACTCTCTCCCTGTACTCACAGGTTACCCAGCTGAAGGCTTCTCTTCTCACCCCTTTCTCAAACTCCTCAGAAGCTGCGTTTATATGATGTCACCTACAAATGTGCCTCCACCTCCCCAGCTGTTTGGGCAAATGCTGTCACAGAGTGAGCGATAACCCGTCTCATCCCCCTCATGAATTAATAAAAGCTTAAAATAACACCCGGTCTTCTGCTCCAACGTGACAGATGTGACAGTCTGAAGCAGGCATGTAAACTGTGGTTTTTCCAGTCAGGGCAAATGGCTGACTGCCAGAGTTAATGGTTTGAAAGTCAAGTGGAACAGGACAACTGGGAGAGCAGGTCACATGTTATGCCTGATGGGACTGTGGGCAAAGTAAGACATTCAGCATCACGTGCCGTCAGCTATGTCAAGCGTTGCTTGAATTTGCACCTTTAGTAGTGGTTTTCTCTATATGTAGACAGTATGAGAAAACCAAGCTAAATGGACTGTTTGAAAAACACAGACAGGAAGTTCTCTGAACTGTGCTGCATTGTATGTATTAACATGCAGCCAGAATAGGGCACCTGTGGTTTTCCGAACGCGAACCAAGATTGATTGTTTCTAACTTCTCACGCTCACCTTACTCTCTCCAGAGAGGGTGACACTGCCCCCACCCCTAACTCCTCCCACAGAGTGCAGACAATATTGTAAATATGGAATTCACTAAAACAATTTAAACAATAACTTTTTGCATAAAATGTTATCGTCCTATGTGCGGCAGACAGGGTAAATTTGGTTACCAAACTCCTTTTAATGAATGCAAAAAAGCCATGTTTCCATAATTGTGTAAATGACTGATAGCGCAATGTTCTTAATTAGCAATCGTGTGTCATGGCTTCCCGGTGGGTAGTACTGTGGACACCTGGGTCATGTAGGTCCATCCTGTGTCGCCACAGGCCTCCTCATTTAGATACGTATCTACTTCAGTTGAACTTGCTGTCTCCTGTCTGTGCTTCATGTGGGCCTTGTGGCTAAGGTGTACTCAGTCTCATGGCCTCTCATTCAATAAATGGACAAGGGATATATGAGTTCAGGGAAGGAGAGTTCAGCTGTTGAACTATTCAAACAGGATGGTTGGAAACAGGTTTTTTTTCCATGTCAAAAAAGACATCTAAAAACCCCCCTACAGCAGAACGAGCTTTTGAAATTCAGACGGGAGGGAAAATGTTAGAGGAAACTGGTGTTTGAACGCATCCCGCTGTCAACTCCTTCTGTTAACCGATAAAGACAAGGAACTGTCTTTACCAATAAGTGAGCACGCCTAGTCAGAAGTTCAGGGCTGGCAGGAGAGGAGAGAAGCTGAACTTCAGAGCAAAAGAGCACAAGAAGTTTTGGGATCGGAATCATGATGCTTTTTCCATGGAGGTTCATATTATCATGTTTTTCTGGGCTTCTTAACATTGCCATTATGTTCCTGCATTTTTCAGATCGGAACACTGGGATGCACGTACCTTAGGCATATATGTCAGATTTGTTTATTCTCAGCCATTTGTACAGAGAATTTATTGGTGTTTGCAAAACGCCATAATGGGACTTGTGATGAGGTTTCAGAGTGTCGGTAAATTATGCAGAAGATAGTTGCAGATCGTTTCGAGACAAGGCAATGCTATGCTTACGAATACCGTTATTTAATCAGTGAATTGCTGACATTATCATCTCAAAATGACAATTATCATTCTCCCGGAGCTATAGAATAAATCAGAAAAAAATGACTGCGCAGCCACTGAATGGGATGCATGTTTTCTAGGGGTGCACATGGCCAGACCCAGTAGAAGGAACTAGAAAAGGTAGATACTTTTGAAATGTGTACAATGGACTTTTATTAGCAGCTATTTGGACAAAAAAAAAAAATAACATGAAATGATAAATGCAAATACATTGTGTGGTAGCTTTTTATAAGTAAGCTTTGTGTGCTAATCCATTTGGTAATAGTATTTTAGCATGAAATGCCCTGTTTCTGTGCCTCATATCTCCTGTCCTCTGAGCCTAAGCCCCTCTTTATCCGGCTTACCCGTTCTATCATCAGTGCCATTCTGACAGCATCCCCGTTCCACATGCCGCAGAGTAACTGAGGGCGGGGGGAGCACAGTCGAGCGCGCTCTTCATCTCCACACGCCTTTACACTTAAAAAGCAGAACACATCACCCCTTTCCCATCAGAGCAGGATGCTTACAGATGCACCCCAGCTCTGCATAGATCTGCCTGCAATTTGCAGCCCTAGCTGTAATGATTTGCAAATATATTGTTCCAAGGTGGCTTTGATGAGAAAGAAATTGGCCATTTTGTTGAAGATTCTCCTCTTTTGTGCGTGGGGAAGTATTTCAAAATAAACAGCGAGTCTGAGTGTCCCTGTTCTGAATTGCATTCTATCCATCCTCTCTGAGGCCATTTTATTCTACATTGTGAACATGGAAATTTGTCATTTTTTGCCAACTGGCATTTCAGTCAGGAGAGAACACACCTTTTGAGTAACGCACGGAGAGAAAATTGTCTTTAATGCATAAGAATTTACCATAATGACCAAGCGCCTTCTCTTACTTTCTGCCTCTTGCCGATTTAACCGATAGATTAAAGGATGCCTTTCGAGTTGACAGATTGGCACGCGCGAAACCAGGTCGCCAGTTATTTTCACATCTGAACACGGAGATTGAAGGTTCTGAAATATAGAGTCACAAAGGTATGACATGATAAAACATCTGTGCCCAAAAACCTGCAGGTCAAGGCCTAATAGTGCTATTTTAAGGACCTTTGTTTGGTGCTTTTGGAAAACTATGTAAAAACGTTAAGTAAAGACATTAAGTAAATAAATCAGCTATAATAAGCAAACATTTTAAAATTAAGTATAATGGTTAGTTAAACATGAATGTAAGCCCTGATGATCAAATATTTGGTAAGGGGACAAATTAGACTTAAGGCCCATGATAGGTGGCATCTACATTAAATGCGAAAAGTATGTGAATTTAACAGGTCAGAGAACGACAGCGGCCGATTGTGCCACCCTCTGTGCATTTCCTGTAATGTCTAGAACTCATGGTGATGTCTGTCTGGAATTCGTTTCAGACTTTCTAACTTTTAACAGCCAGAAGGTGTTGAGCTGCTTTCCAGGCTGTTTGATTTCAAATTCCCCATTCAGAATATCCAGCAATGTAAACGGCCATAGTGTAAAACTCGCTACGTGAGCCAATTTGAAAGAACGCCTCTGCCTGGCAACTGAGCAACAACAATAACAGCAGACCCGCTGGTAACAACCTCCGCTGCCGCAGACCGGTGCAGCACCAGCAGACGCGGCAGTGAAGAAGATGGCTGGGTGCGGCTAAACTGAACAGCTCCACCATCAAATGGGATTTATTAGTAAACTGTCTGCAGGGACACGTATGTGAATCATGCTGTTGGAACCGACATTCAAGCCAGGATAAAGTGTCACACCTTGTTACTCCATCGGCATTGTATAAAGTCATCCTTCCTATCAAATTAGATCGATTTTTACATGCCGAACAAGAAGAAGCATAAATGTTAATGATATTCAACCTCGACAGATCCCGTATTGAGTTGCCCCGTTGCTGTTAATCGATTGGGGCCTATCTGACAGCATTTACCAGTGTGTCCAGTGACATGGGACTCAGAAACCAAATGGAAATAAGAACGCACTCAAAATGCCACGCGATTATGAAAGTTACTTTACTGCATAGTTACACAGGAGGATTTTTCACTGTATACGTGTACTTATGCAAGAGGATTCTGGTATCTTAATTTGCTTTAGTATTTTTTATTCAAAACTTATTTCGAAAAATTGCACATGCCATAGACTGGGATACCTTTTGTTATTTCAATGGATTAGTTTAAAATCAGACATCTGCATATCTAGTACGGGGTTATGAACATGCTGAAGCCTGTTTCAGGAACCCTAGCGACAGACACACACACACACAATGGTAAATTAAGTGTCACCAAGCAGCCTAACTGCCTGAATCTGGACAGCAAGGCATCCATTTGCAAAATCTGTCACCAATTGGAAGAAAGCCACAAAACGTGGGAAGAACACAAACTCAGCACACAAGGATGGGGTTTGAACATAAAAAGGTAAGATAATAGTTCTACTCGCCGAGCCATCCTAGAACATCACATTTGATTGCATAGAGATGTGTACTTCATGACCTAGATCAGTGTTTCCCAATCCGGTCCTCGGGGACCCACAGTCGGTCCACATTTCTGCTCCCTCCCAGCTCACTACCAGGAAATGGGAGGGAGCAAAAACACGGACTGCTGTGGGTCCCAGAGGACCGGATTGGGAAGCACTAACCCAGATGATTTCTTCTTGAGGATCATTACCTGCATGCATCTGAACACACATTTGTTAAATGTATGTTAGGAGACAGACTTTGTGTTTTCCTCATGCCGACACTCCTGGTCAGCACAAGATCTGCCCTATTAGAGAAGGTGAGGAAGAAATCAGACTACTAACCTCTCAGGGTCAGAGGTCATGTCATTCCAGGGCCTCGTCGACCGTGAGACATCTCAGAGAGCAGGACTGTTCTGATCCATTGCATTACAATTAAATGAAATGTCCGCCATGTCGTATAGTTTTCAGGCGAGAGGCTGTTTAGCGGGGCAGAGAGAGGCCAGTAACCGGTGAACATATCCGAAAACGACAATTCTGTTAATTGAGAATGTGAGTCAACTCACAGGATTATTTAACGGACAGGGAAGCAGGCAACAGCTCATAGCCGCATGTGAGGCCAATTTATTTCTCAGCAAGGATATGACAGAACGAGGCGAACCACAAAGTCACGTACTGCTACAAAAATTCTTTTTGTTTAAAATCAGTGGCCTAATGACCTAGTTATACTGCATTACCCTAAATCCAATTTAACCTCAATTTCTGAGTTGTGCTGTGGAAATGAAAGGAATCAGGAGCCATTGGTTCCAGAGGTACTTTGGGGATTCTGCTTAATTCAATTTATTTTTAAGTAGTGTCCTTCCCAGCACGAGCTGGTCCAATGTGCTTAAGGAACAGTCTAGTAGGTTTCAAGTGTTAAAATAACAACATTACAGAAAAATATACCAACAGCCATTATTTACAATCATTAAAGTAGGAATCAACAGATAAGAGAGAAGAAACCTTCAAGCGCTCCATGGTCATCTGACCAGTTGGCTCCCAACCCCTCTGGAATCTTCTAACAAATCGAAGCCTAAAGCCTTTGAGGCAGAAGGCAAGTGGCCTGTTTGGAAAAAGAAGTCATTTGTTTAATAATCTAGCATCTTACCAAGCATCCTGGGCAACAATCCAGTAAAACGCATATAGAATATTGCGATTTGAAATTGTGAATACACAATTGATTAAGCCTTCAAACGACAATGAGAGATGTCCCTGGTTTAAGCAATTATAGCAGGGAAAAACGATTTTTAGCCGACCTGCTCATAAGTGAATTACATAAATTTCTGACAATTTTATTCACGCACAGTAGTGCCACCATTTGACTCCCAGCACAAAAAATTGCTGCCTTTCTTGGTTTTTCAGGTGGTTTTCCCCTTTGTTTAGACTGTCCTTGCAGCATAAACAGCACAGAAACTATAGCATCAGCAATAATAATAATAATAATAATAATAATAATAATAATAATCATCATCATCATCATCACCCATTTTCTAACCACTTCCCCCTGGAAGCACACAATGTAAGACTCAGGTACTGGGACAGGATGCTAGTCCTAGTTTTTTTGCACGCATTTACAAACTAGGGGCAATTTAGATGTCTGTTAACCAACCTGCATTAATGTCTTTGGATGGGGAGACCATGCAAAAATAATATCTAATTAAAGCTTTGAGGATTTGAGGAAAATGTCCTTAATATCTATGGAATGGACTGCAAGTGCAATAATGCTTTGGATGAAAACCAATTTCTGACACAGCAATTTAATGGCTGTATGGGCCCTTCATCTCTTCATGGACTGAACTCCTCTCCCGGTGTCATTTCAGCACAGCGCCCCCACCAACAGTAATTTTAATCACCTTTGATCTCGCCTGGGTGGTATCGTTCATCACAGCCTATTGCAAAATTTGCAGATAAGTTAATCGATTATTCTGCTGAACTAGTTATAGGGCTATACAGGATTTTCCCTGCCAAGGAAACTTCCAATGACAAGACCACGTGACCAGGCACCAATGGGAACTTCCAATGACAAGACCACGTGACCAGGCACCAATGGAAACTTCCAATGACAAGACCATTTGACTAGGCACCTATGAAAGCTTCCAGTGACATGACCATGTGACTAGGCACCAGTGAAATCTTACATCTCTTACATCATCAACTTTGCAGCCATTTTGATTATGAGTCTTCGAGCCTTACCCACTGATGTGTAGCACGGTTACAGTAATACAGGGAATTACACAAGAACCAGAGGCCAAAACCCTACAAACTGATAAGCAAAGAAGCAAAACTGAATGAAAAGGGCTGCAGACAAGGGGGCACATCATGGACTAAGCCAAGGGGTTTGGGTTTGCTTTACTTTTTCTATTTTGATAATTAAGAGGGAGATGCTTTTATGAGCGTTATTAAGACAAATACCTGTTGGATTATAAATTATTATGCCACTAAATCCTTATATGCAGCTTCAAGGTGGAAACTTTTCAGACAGACTTTCCAATCAACATTCATCCAATTTTCCTGGTCAGTGCTGCATATGGACTAAGCTACACAAAAAAAAAATCAGCTAATAAGGGATTTTTCTCTGTTTCCGTGCTGTTTCTTTGATGCTTCATTATCTGCTAGGACCAGCAAGGGATGCTAGAGATGGGCACCGGCCTTTTAAGTACAATAAAATGTGACCCCGGCTGCTGAAAGTCATACTGTCACACACTTGTTGGTGCTGTGGATGTTGGTAATTATACCACTGCAGTTCTTGATTGTCCTGAGAAATCCGCTCCCTTTTGTTGAGAAGGCTCTTGGTGTTCTGTGTCATGCATAATTTAGAGACTGGACTCCCAGCTCAGTGTGCTGGAACAAACTTCTGACAGCCATAAACTGGGTGCAGGGCTTTCATGAGACATGGCTCTGGAGCATGATGGAGGTAACGTCCTGAATGCTAATGCTCGCCTGGCACACTGGCTGACTTCCAGCCATGTTAATGACACTGTTAGCAGTCTGCTAATGTATTCCCAGCCATAAAGAATTCATCAGTGCCCTGCACATATTCTACTTGTGATGCTTTCCACATTGTGTCCTTTTCTCCGATGCTGCAATACAAGTACGGAAAATGAGGAGTACTTTTATAGCTAACATCTTCTCAATTGCTAAAAGGAGTAACATAACAAATTAGCAGGAGTTTATTCTAGTAACTAAATGGCCACACACCTCTATTAAACATTATATTTCCGGTGGCTAGATAAAGCACTACCCATCTGATGTTAAAGAGCAGTTTCAATCTGTCTGCCAGGCTTTCGTTCTATTTTTCTAGAGTCTAAACTATGCTTCCTCTTACCCGTTCTTCCCTTTCCATTCTTGCCACTCCATTATCCATTTATGGCTTCTAAATCACTCTGTTTATCGGCATGTTCTCTCCATAGTAGGATGCCACCATGGCTGCCATTTCGATTGTTTTGAAATTGTTACTAGCTACACAAAAATCAGAATCATGTTCAGGTTACTGAGGACCCTGGAAAGGATTCAAGGTTACTAAGAATGTGGGCATCTGGGATTGGTGATTGCTTTGTTACCATATTTACTATAGCTACTCAGAGACACGTCATGAACAGTGGTTGGTATGGATATCTACGTGGCTGTAGACTATGACGATAACCAACGCAGGAACAGTTTATTCCAGAAATGCATTTAACAGAAGTGTATAACAGAAATTATAATTCCTAACCATAATTTTGAACCTGAAAATTCAGCCAGCGCTTCAGTTTCACCAATAAATTATGTATAATCACCACTAGAATGTAGATGCCACATCCATGCCAACACCTTCCCATCATCCTTTGCAATCAAATAGTTCACATTACAACCCACAGGTATGCTGGGTGTTATGAAAGTGGGATACCTCTCCATCTACAACTGGATGCAAACAGCTGGGTAATACATCCATTCTCCTTCTTCCACGATACTGCTTTCAAAATCTTCTCAGGATACCCAGTGTCCTTGCAATAAACAAGGTGTTCTCATCAAACATAAAAATGCATAATAAATATCTAAATCCAAGCATAAAATTACACGCACTTCCTTTAGTGGCCAATGAACAAAACTGCAATCATTTTTCATGTCATGTTTGCCAAGCCAATTACTACACGATTAATTATGGCTGGTTAAGTAACAATGAATGTTAAGTTTATTGAAAACACTGGCAAGGTGAATGAAAGCTATGAAAAGGCTTGTAAATTAAATTATGAGGAAACAGCAGACTGTATCCAGTTGGAGGGCTGATCCAATATGAGGGCCCAGCAGGATTTTGGCCCGCTCCCACATTTGGTCCAGATGTCCACTTCTTATGCTCTGTTCCGGTTGAATTCGGAAGTCCGAATTTCCGAGTTCCTAATCCAAAATTTCAACTGGAACTCCCCCTGAATTCAGAACCTCTACAGCCCTGACCTCAGAATTCAAGATGGCTCTGCCTTCATCGACAGAAATGAAAACTGTAGTTATATACTGTTTATGACTTGGGAAGACATGGTGCATACTGGAAAACAGGGCTCCCCCGAAAGCCACTGGTTAATTCGAGCCCTGTTTAAGATGGAAGAAGTGAATCAGTTTCTGATGTTTTCTGATGGTTTGAGGGATAAGTCTGCTGTAGACCTGAGCTCTGTAAATCTGAGCAGGCAGGGCCTCATGGGAAACTAGGTAAGGATAATTAAGCCAATTCACGTTAATAATGCAACGAAGAAATCAAAACCTTTGTTGCATGTGACTACCAATTTTTACCACACTTATCATACTATATTGTAAAGTCTTGTAATTGCATGGTGCTTTGTCTTATGTTTCATTTCAGGATTTTGCTATTCTGAATGAAATATTTATGTAACATTTAATGGCTATATTGGATACATATAACTATGAAGACTGTTTTTAGGAATGTTTCAGGCGAGGTGTCTAAGCAACAGCATGTTTCAAATGCAGATAAATTACTTCAGCATTATTTAAAAATCGGTATCTTTATCCGGTGTTTAAACACAGGCCAAATGTATAAACTCTGTGTCAGAAAGGGTACCCTCAACCCTTAGTGATAGTCATTATCGTAATAATTCTTGATTACTTGAACACACTAGTGAGCCAATATTAGAAATTAGTAGCAAGGCCAAAATCACACATTTTGTGAAATACACTTTCAGGACTCTCAATAAATGACAAATAATTAAAAAAAACAATTAATTAATTGAAGGCCTGTTTGTTTTAACCTGAAAACATATTAATCAGGTTTCGACTGATTTTATGCATCAACTGTGTAGATTTTTATGCATGAATTTACACACAGCATGCTCAAATTTTTGTTTGAAAAAGGTTTGATTGTATTCTTGATTTTAAAATTAAGAGAAATGTTCAAGACTTTCATATGAGCAATTGAGCAAATTCAATTAAACAGAAAAAATAATGCTTCCATCTATAATGCATCCATGTTTAGTGTTAAATACCTTCATAATGCATTATAATGGCTTATACTGAGCATTATAAAGCATTATGGCACCTATAGTGCATTACAGATGAGAGCTTCATAGACCATTCATAATGCATAATAAACATGGCTGTAGTGTGCCTTTTTATAAATAGTTAAATAGTTATAGCTGTGTTTATAATACTTTATCAATTATGCATTATGAAGGTATCACTAATGCATTATGATGCCTGCTTTAAATGGCACCCCGACATTCACATATTCCTTAAAAAGCAGATGTGTCCTAGGTCTTAAAAAAAAAAAAAAAACGGCTTTGAAATTTTCTGAACATTAACCTCCAAGCAGACAGTCTTAGGGACTTGTGTCTTTTTTACTCTATACCTTTTGAGGTCTTGTACACATGGAAAGGCTTTAAATCTACTTAGTTTTTATATTCACACTGGACTAGAGGGTTTGTCGTAAGTATAGGGGTGTAAAGTAGGGGGCATTTCTCTGAGGGATCAATCTCACAGAGCTGCGAATTCACTACTTCCCCTCCAGGCATCTCCCGTCTCCAACAGCAGTACTTGCACATAAATATTCCACATGGGATGTGATGCTCTAATACCTCCAGGCCTCGTTATGGTCACACAGAGGCATGTTTTGGTCCTATACAACAGCCTGTTTAAAACTCTAAAAGCCAGGAATATTTTCAACCCTCGCGGCAAGGATGTTTTAACTGGCTCATTATGCTTGTCTCTGCTGTGGGAATTTCCCCTTCAATACATGGGAGCTCATTCATCTGATGACATAATTATTGTTCCCCCTAAACGGATTGCTGTCGGAATGTGCCTCGCCTTTGTGAAAGAGTTCCATAGCTTCTGTGCGGAAACCATACAAGTGGCATGAGTATACAAGTAGGCCATCATGGGGTTTTTTATTATATTTAAGTATTAGAAGAATGTCTCAGAATTGTTTCAGCGTAAAAATAGGTCTATAAGTGTTCATTTCATTCGGTTGATTTCCGTCAAACAATGGTGCCAATTGCACATTCAGTTTAATGAGGATTATTCAGTCATTTAGTCACTGAATTATGCATACTCTAAATTGTAACACAATAATTAAAATAATTATAATAATGAAGTTGTACATTGTATACATTCAAAAGAAACAAGTGAGTTAAGTAGAAATACTTAAAAAATTAAGGTCATACTTAAATGAAAACCTCTGCTCCATGTAATTAAATTCAGCTGGAACACATAAAAAAATAAAACTATATCAACACCTTTTTCTATATGGACTCAAGACAGAACTTAACCAAGCTGTCATTCATTTTCACGAAAACACTGCTGAAACTGTGGTGATCCAATGTGTCTTCAGAGAATAATGTTGAAGTGCAAAGTGAGATTTGAGGATAAAGGCCTTAAACGGTTATGTATCTTCTTCCTCCCATAATTCCTGTTATAGCATTTTTAAACCGGGTAAATATTATTTGGAGAAGTGTTCTATTTGATAGTTGTCGCTAGGCCGTTTTGTGGTTATTTGATTTCAACTGTTGTTTTGTTTTTGTTGCTAAAATGTTATCTTAAGAAACCAGTGGTGCATGTGATGATCATGAGTTAAGCATGAAGGCTGTATGAAGGCTGTCTTTGACTTGACTCTGTCATCAGGTTCTGTAGATTTGGGATCTGTCTCACTTAGACTCACTCTCAAATCGTTATTTGGCAAGCCTGGGTGAGAGCTACCCAATCAATGACCTGTTGCATTTAAAAGCTATTGATTGAGACAACAAATAAAGCCAATGGATGCTAATTTATCACACAATGCCACAATAGATGTAGCAAAATATGTTTTCTATTTGTTATCACCTGGAGTTGGTAAATAAAGTGTAAAACCATAAATAAGGATTGTATATAGATACTGTATATGTTTGCAGTTGGTGTCCTTTATGATCGTTTTAACAGTGAACACTACCCCTTTCCTTTAGTGCTTAGGGAAAACGGTACATCTGCCTAAAATATTATTATGATGTTTAAGGACAGTAACATAACACATTTTATACTTTTACAGATAATTTTATTCCTAGTGAGAGAAAAACAAAAAACAATTAATTTTACCAGGATATAATACATATAACAGATGCCCACCAATTCTTTTTATTTTTTTCATAAATGTACCTAAACAGATATTTTTAATCTCTCTTTGTTTAATCTAATGATTTTCCAGAAAAACAATAAAAAATACAAAAAAAAACTCATTGTTTCCATGGGAACAAAAATGCCTTTTCAAAGAAATATATTATTAATGTTTCATGAGTTCAAGAAAGCACTTGATGTTGGGCTGTCTTGGCTGAAACGCCTCAGCATTCAATCTTTAAGAAAAGGGACCGGAGAATGCGTTCCAACTTTAGGGGGATCATACTCTTCAGCCTCCCTGGGAAGGTCTATGCCGGAGTACTGGAGAAGAATGTTCGTCCTTTGGTCGAACCTCAGATCCAGGAGGAAGAATGTGGATTCCATCCTGGTCACAGAACACTGGACCATCTCTTCACCCTCACAATGTTACTGGAGGCTTCATGGGAGTTTGCCCAACCAGTCTATATGTGTTTTATGGATTTGGAAAAGGCATATGACCGTGTCCTTCAGGGGTCCTGTGGGGGTGCTCCAGGAGCATGGGGTATGGGGTCTGTTGTTGTGGGCCATCGGATCCCTCTACAAAATGGGCAAGAGTTCGCATTGCCAGCAGTAAGTCAGACTCGTTCCTGGTGGATGTTGGACTCCACCAAGGCTGCCCTGTGTCACCGATTCACAACTTTTATGGACAGAATTTCTAGGCGTAGCCAAGGGGAGGAAGGGGTCTGGTTTGGGGGCCTCAGGATCCTGTCTTTGCTTTTTGCAGATGATGTGGTCCTGTTGGCATCATTGGGCTTTGATCTGCAGCAGGCACTGGGGCAGTTTGCAGCTGAGTGTGAGGCAGCCGAGATGAGGATCAGCACCTCCAAGTCTGAGGCCATGGTTCTCGACCGGAAAAGGGCGGATTGCCTTCTCCTGGTGGGGGATGAGTTACAGCCTCAAGGGGAGGAGTATCTCAAGTATCTTGGGGTCTTGTTCATTAGTGAGAGAAAAAGGGAGCAGGAGATCGACAGATGGATTGGTGCAGCATCGACAGTAATGCGGACGCTGTACAGTTCTGTTTTGGTGAAGAGGGAGCTGAACCAGAAGGCAACGCTCTGGGGAGTGACCGAAACAGAGAGATCGCGGATACAACTGACTGAAATGAGCTTCCTCCGCAGGGTGGCTGGGCTCAGCCTTAGAGAGGAGGGTGAGGAGCTCAGATATTCAGGAGGGGCTTAAAGTAGAGCCTCTGGTCCTCTGCATCGAAAAGAGCCATCTATCTAGGATGCCTCCTGGGTGGCTCCCTGGGGAGGTATTTTGGGAATGTCCAACGCAGAGGAGGCCCCTGGGCAGACCCAGGATACAATGGAGAGATTATGTCTTCTGACTGGCCTGGGAACGCCTTGGTATTCCCCTGGTGAAGCTGGAGGAGGTGGCTGGTGAGAGGGAGGTCTGGGCATCCCTGCTTAGACTACTGCCCCCCCGACCTGATCCCAAATAAGCGGCGGAAAATTGATGGATAGATGTTGTACAAAAAAAGACACATTCATAGACTGTCTAGATCATCAGTGAGCAATCTGAAGTACATCCTGACTGGCTTTTTCTTTGATAATTGTATTTTGAATACTGCCATTTCCAAAATAAAGCCATGCATGAAGAGGACACCAGATAATATTTTGTGTAGTGATAAAATAACAGGGATGCCAAACTATTATTGATTATGGCTCTTGGTGCTGGGGATGAAGCTAAAACAGTAACAGTTGGAAATGGTAAAAAGGGAGTGATACTCTTCTGTGTGTGCATGTGCTACTTTGAGATTGACTAACATAAGAACCCAAGAGGAAGATGATAGTGTACAGGAGTGTTTCCGCCCCCCTCTTCGGGGACCCCCAGACAGTCCACTTTTTTGCTCCCACCTGGCTCCTGGAAAACTGTCCTGCAGAGAGCTGGGAGGGAGCAAAAACCTAGACTGTCTAGGGGTCTCCGAGAGCTGGGTTGAGATACACTGGTGTAGGGTATAAGGGGGAGGACTCACCCCTAAAAATAGCCAGGTAAAGGAAGACTATGACTGAAACCTTGGGCAGTGACATTGACCTGAATTGCCCAAGAAAACATCCTGGTATATAAACAGAAAAACACTAAATGGAAAGATCCACATTTATGAGCCTATACTGGATAATAGTTGGAACATGGATGCATAAAAATTTGCTCTGCTACTTCAATAAATTCAAAGTTGTCCCTGTTGTCTGACACTTCACAGTCATCAGTGAGCCAGTCTTCTTTGGGTCCTAGTAAATTGTGAGAAACCACGTGTCCCCAAGACAAACTTATATGTCATCATCAGTGTAGATATCAAACGAGTATAAAAGTTTCTAGATTCTTTCACAGCACTATTGTCAGTTTGGTATTCATACATAGTCATACTTTAAAACATTTCATTTCAGGTACAGAATGAGGAAGTCAAATGAAATGCAATTACTTCTTGCAAATGTACAAAATCACATATATAAAATGACTCATATATCTGATACTGAGGAAGTCAAAAGCAAAGAAGAAATAATTTGCTCTCTTTTTGCAGTCAAAAACAGAAAAGTATGACTTAAACATATACTTCCGCTGAGAGCAGTTAGTGAATGGAGATCATCTAGATATCATCGTCCAATGTCAAAGCCATTCATCGTTGTCATTAATGGGCCACTCATTCCTCACTGATTCTCGTAAATGCAGAGCTTCTGATGCATCCCGGAGGGGGTCTGATGTAGGTCACTAAGCAACACCCATACCTTCAACATTTCATCTTTTAAATGGCGCCTTCCTGCTACAGTTATTATACTGGTTGAGTGACTGATAGGACCACTTGGGCAAAGAATGAATACTTAGCTGTCTGAGTCACCTACAATAAAGGGATCAGTAGTGGTAGTTTAATTATTTTGTTAATTTATTCATTCTTGCTCAAAAATATTTCCATGAAAACACGTAAACGTATCCATTGGCTCTTTTCGGGAATGACGGACTTGGCAGCCAGTCTGAGCGCTGATTTTTTTCTGTAATGCCTGCTGTTACTTTTATGCAACCAGTAACTGATAAGGGTAGAACATTGCCAGGCCCTCCCAATGCAAAGAACGCAGACATATCAATACGAGGGACTACAGAAATGCATAAGATTCAATTTAATTCTATTCTATTTGTCTAGAGCAGGGCTCACCAACATGGTGCCCGCGGGCACCAGGATGCCCCAAGGACCACATGACTCGCCCGCGGACCTGTTCTAAAAATAGCACAACTCACCAGTGAGCAGCGTCTAAAATTTAATTTGATCCTGTTGCTATTCTTCTTTAATCACATTTGCATTTATATAGATTTGAAAATGACAATATCTAAAAAAAGCATTTTAAACATGTTTATTATACAAATACAAATTTGTTATTTAAGAAGAGTTAAATCTCAGTACCTGTGAAGTAGCTCTGAGTTTCAAAAAGGTTGGTGACCCCTGCTCTAGAGTATTTTCACAACATTTCATCGTCTCTAAGCGCTTTGCATTATCCACGCCCAAAGCCCCCAGTGAGCAAGCAAGAGGCGACAGTGGCAAGGAAAACCTCAGGAGGAGACCTTGAAGAACCCTTGGGAGGAGCCAGACTCAAAGGGGGAGCCCATCCTCCAGGGGCCAACAGAGGAAGTCAGATGAACAAGATCACAAAATCCTAATTTGCACAGTCCAGATTTTAAAATTTGAGTCTCAATGGAGAGGGCATGCAGGTGATGGCAGGCAGGTGCTGCTTCTGATGGCAGGTTGAACAGTGGTAAAGCAATAAGATCAATAATATATTTCATGTCTGTGCAATTCCTGTACTGCAAGGAAGCACTGATAGAGCTCTTTGCCTTTACAATTAGTGATTGACCAAATCCCTTCAGTACTTTAAGGTTCAGGGCACCTCAATCAATCTTTGAGTCAACGGTCAGCATCTAACAATCCATGATTCTGTCAGTCACAGTTCTGTTTCACATTTGTTCTCTGAAGTCAACACTTGTTGGAGTGTCAAGACCAGTTCTTCTACTACAGTATGGCCTAGACTTTTCAAGGCACGTCCTTCAAACACTGAAACCTGGCTGCTTCGTTTTAGGAACACCTGTATCTGAGCGTCGCTCTGAGCAAATCCCATTCAGGCACACTATGCAAAATTCAATGTGCTTTTAATAGCGATATTTTTAATATGGGGGAAGTTCCCACCTGCCAGAATCAGTAGGATCCTGGAACAATCTGGGATAAGCACTATTAGGTACAACAAGACCTCTCATCAGATATAAATTTAAACATTTGGGCTGCAGGTACAAATGCTTACTCAGCATAATTAATGTTCCCTTGCTGACAAACGTGAGTATACACCAGCGACAATAATGCTCATTGTTTTCATATTTTTCTCTTTTATCGTATGGGTTTTCCGCTACGTTGCAACCTCAATCTCTTCATTTCGAGTCAAAGTGCAAATGATTATGTATGGGGCACTTCTTAACACCATTGATTTTTCCCAGTGTCCCTTATTTCCAGATCCCACTAAGTCACATGAACAAGGGCCGTAGTTGCAGTCCATGGTGTTGAATGTAGACTCAGGACAAACATATTTCTCATGCATTAGTAATTTCACACGGTGCAGCCCTTGTAGGCTGGTAACTTTCACGGTACCTGGAAGTCCGAGGTCCAGAGCCAAAGGCTGGCTGTGCATCCTAAATGTGCCCGGAGGCATCTTCAAAGCTGGCATAAATTCTTCATTGAGTCTTTGACTTTCCTTCACGGGGAGCAAGGCTTTCAGCAACAAACATAATATTTGGTTAATCCTGTTCAGATTCCCCAAGTTGCTAAACTTTTTCCATCCACCTTCCGATCCAGAGCAGCGTCACGGAGATACCTCACATTAACTTACTGTATTTTGGGAAAAACAGAAATAGCCCAGCATGATTCACCTTTTGATATCTGTCACACCAGTGATCCTTTGCTGCATCTCTCACACACTCATATAACTGAAGCTGCTTCAGGCAAAGACTGACATTTCGTCACACGCGGGCCGTCGCTGTCATTGGAGACAGGAGAGCGGCCCCCGTAACAAGCATGAGGCTGTCTGAGGAAAAGAGCAGAGACTGTTTCTAACCATAAAACGGCTAGCATGCCTTAGCGTATTCTGCATTGCCACCAAATCGTTCTGCTGTTTAATTAAATAAAAGAAATTGCAGCCGGCTTGTGTTTCAAGACATGGTTGCTAATCATATCTTTACCAATAAGTAATTGCACTATTGGTGGAAGCACATAAACATGTAGGTTTTTCCTCAACATCTCTCTCTCTCTCTCTCTCTCTGTGCAACTTTGGGTGCCTCATTTCGTAGCGACAACCTGGTGTTTTGTGGTATTTTCATCCACATCTGGGATTCCACATTGACTACCCCCAAGCAGTGAATGCTGGATATATTCTAAAGCTATCTCGTGGGTTTTACTTTTTTAATGAATAGAAAAAATACATTATATAGGTAGAAAGTAGTGTCAAGAAATAGTCTGGTTTAAAATAACAAGGACACACAAAACAACATGACTGTTTTTACCCAGGCCCCACCTTTATATTCAATAGCTTGTTAAGGTTAAATATCACACTAAACATCCTGCACACTGGAATTAATTACCGGCCTGATAATTAGCCCTGTTATGTTTAGTGTTATATACCTTTAAATATTCTCCTGGAAAGCTTCAGGAGACTCACATGGGAATGGCCTAATTTACATACTCATTTAACAAACATGTAACCACACACACACACACACACACACGCAGAGTAAATGCCAACGCATACGTGGCTCCAATAACCATAGTGCAGCCATGAGCCCCACCAGGGAAGCGGAAGTAGTGGGAGGATCAGCTGATGGTACTGAAAGAGCTGAATCTTGGGGTCTGTTATGTATGGAATATCAGCCGTACACTCAGTTGTGTAACTGAGGCTGAAGTCCAAGCTACAGTGTCTAGGGCATTCGATTCTAAGACCCCGACCGATGGATGGACCTTCCTGTGCCACTTACACTGTGATGATTGGTACTTACCAGGGAATGTTCATTTGTTGGAAGCTCGAGTTTAACAATGGAGGCACTGAGGCTGGAAATGAAATTGCTGCATTTAAGCATCGTCATTGTGATGAAAAACATTTCAGATTACTGCCTAGCGATTACCAGGTAATGTTTAAATCTAAACCGAAGAAATGGCGCCATGTTATAAATTTCAAATGTTTTCTTTGAATGAATGCACTAACCAAGTAATTTAAACTGACTGCAGTATCCAGATTTGAACAAAGTAAAAGTCGAGTAAGCTAATCCAAGCCTATTGAAGGATGAGTATGAGATGCAGATTCTGGACACGCACGCAGCAACCCAGCCATTCAAGGTCAGACAAGCAAAACCGTGGTACAGAATTTTCCCGTCACATGACAGACTCACGCGTCTCAGATCAATTAGCATGTCACCGCGCAGCATCTGCGCTCACACGGTGCCCCTGAGTGCACCTGCAGAGGGGACTCTGCACTCTGCAAATGGTTAATTTGTGAGAGCAGGTCCCATGCGTGCTGCCCTGTTATGACACATGTCGTCTGCATCCCGTGTGGATAGTTAAGTGCCAATGTATTATCATGCTTAAGACCATAAACACGGCAGGAGCAGCTGAAGCTGTTCCAATAGGTCTTCTCACCTCTGGAGCTAGAACTGTACAATCTTGTTTTTTTACCTCCTGATAAAATCTTTGAATGAGGAGTTGGGGGGATAGAACAGATAATACCTGGTTGACTGATGTTGTGCTATGAAAAGTTATGTGTATCTCACGCAACCCTAATCAACTGTTATAAAAAAAAATGAGTTGCTTTATATAATTCTTTTACTCTGGTAAATTTACCGATATCCTTTGAAAAGTGTTATTTGACGTGCCCTCAGAGTTTAACTTTCTCACATTTTAGCTATTCACTAATTTTTGTCTGCAGACACGATGCGATTTACACATAATGAGATGAGCCATTTCCAGTGTCGGGATTTCTGAGACATGTCAAGCTGTTTTTTGTTTTTTTTTTACATTTCATGCATTCACACCTGGCTATTTGTAACAATGAAAACAACACAAATGATTCGCAATAAGCTTTTTAACGAGCAGGCTATTCAGAAAGTGAACGTGAATACACATCGTTGCAGTAGATGCACTGGCCTCACCATCATCTCATCATTGTCTTGTTCTAGCAGATGCAGCACAGATGGCTTCCCCCTTGCTAACAAGACCGACCGGCATATAGCGGCAAGCTGCATCACAAAAGACTAGCGTAGCATGACCCAGTTTCAGCCCAAACTCAAACAGGGAAAGTCATAGTTTTGGTTTTTCCAATATCTTCTGAATAATTCATGCTGGGGGCAAAGAAAACAGACAGACAGCTTTATTTATTTATTTGCATACATGTTTTATTTCATTTTAAAAAGAATTTCAAAAAGCAACACGTGAGCATTATTGAATGCAGGAACTGGTCGCTGTTATGGTGGCCCCTTTCTTGCCTGCCCACCCATCCTGACTACTCATTTGCCTGTGCGCTCCTACTTGCTGCCGGATGGACCACCCCTCCATCCCGCCGACGGAAGTAGCACCCTCATCTGCCTGCCCAGACATCAGCCTCCATAGCTCCACTAGACCTTCCACATTTATATCTGGACTATCCACAAGCCTACTTTATACATGGGGACTTTGGTATTTTGGACGTCCTCTGCCAGCCCAAGGGGGATGGGAGTTTTTCTTTGCCACTGTCCCCTCTGGCTGACTCTCTGGGGACTCTGGGAAGGATAACGTAAAGCGCTTTGAGACAATGTAACGTTGTGAAAATGCGCTATACAAAAATTAATCAAATTGACTAGAATAATTTACAACCAGACCAAGGTGGTAACATGGCGGGAGACTTTGCTGTAGTCAAGGGCGTAACTTTGGATTGAACATTGAGGGAGTTGAGGCCCCCACCCATTCATAAAATTATTTGGGGGGGTTGTATTGGCTGATCCTGATTATTACACCCCCCCGCATCCCACCGGTAATTTATGCCCATGGCAGTAATACACCTTGAGCTAAAATATCCAGCTGCATCACTGAATAACATTTCAACATTTTACATTCTATACGAAGTGATGGATTCTGTGTAAGACGACACGGTGCACTTTCATAATATGCATGAAAACATCAAGATCTGCTTTTGGATTATTGGATTGATGCGCCTTGTCTAATGATTTGTATCACATCTGCATATAAATCCTCCACTCCAGTATGACCGCAGAGTTCTATTTACTCCTGTGAAAAGGTGAAACATAGAGAAACATACTGGTTTACAGTAAGGGACCCTGCATCAAAGTACTGGCCTTGGAGGTTACGGGCACACATCCCATTAACCTGAAAAAATAGCTGATAAAATATGAATAGCCGGTTCTGTGTGCAAATTTTAATTAAATCATCTGCTACAAGACTAAATAAGTAATGAAATGGAAATGCAAAGTTCACTTGTATAATTTTCCAGTATTTTAGTCTTTGTTTTCTCTTGGGATCGGATCTAAGCCATCAGGTTGTCATAAAGAGACATAAGAGCATGTGAGTTTGGGTGACTCACGTTTCCATATGTAAGCCCTTACCTAGTGGAAATTGTAAGTAGATGTCTTTCAGTATATATCAGTCTTATAAATGGTATTTTGGAAAACATCAGTAATTTAAATTTTTTCAGTAGGTCTGGATTACTAAAATTGGTACCACTAGACTTACTGGTGAGAAATACAAAACAATTAATTTGCCCAAAAACACATGTGGGATGATCCCTACTGGTGTCAACAGGAGTATCCCCCTGGTACAGTCTGAACATGAATAAATAGCATTAAATTGTTAATCTTTTTTTCAATCTCTTTTCAGCAAAACAGCCGTAAAAGAGTTTTTTTTTTTGTTGTTCTAGTGTTTTCCTGAATTACAATAGTCTTGTGCAGATTGCCACCAGTCCTGTCTCTCTTATTACCGCGAACATAACTGTGAGCTGGCCTTTAATGGCAGCCTTCAGATAAACCACATTAGCCAAGAGAGCTGTCATTTTCCCTGCACCACTTCACGGAATTTTTTTTGGGGTGTATTCTTGGATGTTACGTTCTACTGAGACATAATTACTGAGCCAGAGCCTCGACTGAACGGCAATTATAAATGATCACACTGAGAATAAAAACAGATAATGTATGTAACTGAAGCTGGCTGAGGTCAGCGAGGGGAGTCAGGATGATTCCAAGACCTCCGAGTGGCAAAGACCCTAAAATATTTGGACTGGTTGCAAAATAATGTGCTTTCATGGGGCCCAAAATGCCTAGCAACACCCCTGCCCATGGTACCCAATGAAACACTTCCGCTCATAATCAGATGGGGGTTTTAGTTAAAGTTCTACACAAGGGAGTCGTTCAATACCTCATTTAAGCAATAATGGACATATTGGCAATAATAGGACAGTTGACAAAATTTTGTATCTGGTCTGTATTCTCATAAACAGTGCAATGTGACCATTATGCTGCACTATGCATCCCTACGGCCCCAGGAAACTCAAGCAACCATCACTTAGTCATTAACCTTTGTCAACACCTCCCAGTAAATGAAAGCCTTTTCCTGTCAAGGGCTCAGGAAATGGTTCTGGCTGAATGGCTGAGGAGACCAGGCTGAGCTGGTGATATATTTTGTAATGTCCTGGGATGAGACTGATGGATTGATAACAATTGATTAAAAGCTTAGGGAGCAGAGACGACATTGAGATTACACAACCTTATAAACATGCCTCTGGTACCTGTGCCCCCCCCCCCAGGTGGGTGTGCTTGTTTAAGCCGATAAAGGAAATTAAGAGGCTAAGCTTTAACATGAAGATGTTAGCTGTTTATTAGCTGTCTGGTAGATCTTTCTAATACAAACATCTCCTCAAACCTATTGCCAGTGTTTATGTACATGCAATTGAATAGCCTTGTCTTGGAATCTAAAGGCCTTTGACTGAAAGCAAGTAAATGGAAGCGAGTTTAAACCAATTACACCAAGCTTGGATCAAGAACACGCAGAGGTGAAATATCTAGACGTACCAGACTAAATTGGAGGTAGACTACATGGCCAAAAGTATGTGGAGAACAGTTTGTCAAACATTATATTCCAAAACCAAGAGTATTGATATAAAGTTGGCCCACCCTTTATTACTTATAATAGCTTATACTCTCCTGTTAGGGCTTTCCATTACATATTGGAACATTGCTCGTGGAATTTGCTGCCATTCATGTTGCGTACTGATGGTGGGTCATCAGGTCGCTTTCTGTGAGTTTGTGTGACCTACCACTTCACAAATTAACTTGATCGATGTTCTGACCTTCACATTCACGTCACTTTCAATTGACCAGGACAGCAAGGCAGAAATGTAATGAACTGACTTGTTGGGAAGGTGGCACCCAGTGATGGTGCCAAGGGAAGAGTCACTAGCCTCTTCTGTACAACCATCCATTCTGCAGATGTTTGCTGCAGGAGATCGTATGACTGTATGCTTAATTATTAACCTGTGTCAGCAGTGAGTGTGGCTTAATTAGTCGATTCCTCTAATAAACAGGGGTGTCCACATGCTTTTGGCCATAATGCATATCTAGGCTACTGTAGAAGGAAGTCTTAGAAGGTCAAGCTCTCCCATCGCCTGTCAGGTTTCATGTAGATACAGTCTCAGATACTGTTAATGCTCCACTAAATAATAAAGAATAAAGTGTGTGTGTGAGCGGGTGTACCTTACCTTATGGGGACACAATGTCCCCTCAACGTGATGAATACCTTTTCCCCTAATGGAGAAAACTCAATTTAATAAAAAATCTGTGACTGCAATGAAAAAACTAAAAATTCAAAAACTCCTGTATTTTGCTTGGTTAATTATGGTTATAGTTAGTGCTGGGTAGGGGTTAAGGTTGTCATAGTTAGCGTTAGCATGTTTCCCATAGAAATGAATGAGCGGTCCCCATAAAGATATGTTTACCTGACGTGTGTGTGTGTGTGTGTGTGTGTGTGTGTGTGTGTGTGTGTAAGACCCTGAAGCAGCATGTTTCCGTTGCTCATTAAGTATTTTACCTGTCAAAAAAAAATAATGATTTATGTATCAAAGCAAACACACAGACATTTTAATGTTAGTGAAAATGTTAACAAAATGATGATGATGATGATGTTGATGATGGTGGTGATGGTGTCTATTCTATTCCTGAGCTTAGCTGTAATTAAAATGCCTGCAGAATGTTCAAGCATAGATTTACATTTTATGATAGATAGATAGATAGATAGATAGATAGATAGATAGATAGATTTTTTATCATTGTACAACAAATTTTTGTGGGAATCCAAACACTGCTCTTACACATGAAGTAATTAAAAATAAGAAGAAACTGAAGTATTCCCGGAGTGCAATACAGAAAACTTGACCTATGAACACTAACTGAAATAAAACTTCACCCAACACATAACATAATAGACGTAATAAACCATGTATGGGATGTGAAACACAATTAATAGTAGAGCTGTTGCATTGAAGATGCTATATGACATTGATAAAGCCCAAGAAAAATGTAACTGGTAGTGTGTACACATTGTGTTATTGCATACTGTACAAGGTGAAGTAATGAAGTGGAAATAATTCTGATGATTCTTCCATTTTTGATAATAATATCCTACATTGTACCATTTTTGAAGGAAAAAGTGAAAACTGAGAGAACTGATTTATCACTTATGCAAATCCTCATACAGCTGGACAGCTGCAGTCTCATGTCTGCACCTCAACATAACTGGTCAAAGTCCTTTTTGGTCAGTAAATGATCCTGGGGCTTTGAATGCTATTCAAGGTCTGACAAATTATTTTAAACTGGACAAATGTGGAAAGCGAAGATAAAATGGATTCAGGTCTCTTGATGTGTTAATTACTATCATCAGGATGGTATAAAGTAGAAATGATGTGAAGTTTTGCCTGCTGTCTTCTCTTATCTGCTTTCGTCTCTTTTAACCTACTTTTTCAGATTATCATATTATCATAATTTACATTTATACATTTTCGTGTTAATAAATAGTCATATGCAAAATTCACCTCGTCGCTTAGCAGGCTTCATCTCGTTCTTTGAAGTAGGGTGCATATTGTCAATGTTAACCAAATTAAATAAAGCAATCTATAGGCAATTTAGTTACATTATACTCTGAGGAAAGACCACCTTAATCTGGGTAAATGCACAATTGCCCCTCCCCTGACACATTAAACCCTAAAGTCAGCTCAGATTCCCTATCTTAGGTTAGTGTTTATACATAATTCCCTACTTCAGGCATCAAAGTGCCTGGCAGTGATTAGATGTGACGCATTCGTCATCTTTTCTTCGGTGCCCTGCCACAAGCTGACATAGAGCTGTCATCTGCACACGCAGGACGTCTTCTCATGTCCCAGGAGCCCAGGACATTCAGCTTGTTTTGCCTGTTCAGCAGAGGGCAGAGAAGGCATGGTGAGTCCTGAATAAAAATAGATATATTTCACACTAGCTCTGAGTCGCCTCATCCAAACTGTGGTTAGCAAGGCTTGAAAGGGATTGTCAGTTTACAAGCAGACCCCATGTTTTATTTTTAAAATGATTTCATAGTTTTCTTTTCTCTATACTCCATTGGATTTTTGAGTTTATTTGGTACCTAATGCTAATATTCTGACATGTAGTGGCGCTTTTCCACTGGCACCAAGAACCGAGCCGTACCTGAGCCGTACCGTGAACTGATGTTTTTCCATTGTAAATGACCCATGCCGCACCTGTGCTGACATGGCCCTGCTTACTAGCTTGGCCGAAACATGACCAAACTGAGCTAGTTGCATCACCACCATCTGATTGGTCAAAACGCAGTTAGATATCAGTGTTCTGCATTGATATGCATGAATTATCTGAAAGAAAAAAGGGTACATTCTGTATTATTTGTTAGTAGTAGTATTGCACATTACGATGTATTGCTGCATTTGCAATAACTCGGAACTTGAAAATTTTCAACCTTCTACTTAAAAATGTACTATGGAACAGCTGGATGGATTTGTAATTTAAATTTACACATGCGAAAGCAAATTCTGCTAGCATTTGATACTAATATAATAAATCATGATGTATGCTGTGTAAACGATGAATAAGCATCTCTTTGATTTTACGTCACTGTCACTCTCCAAACCCGGCTACGCCTTTATCGAGCCGACCCTTCTGCAGTGGAAAACCAAAGTGAGCTGGAACCGTGCCGTAACTAGACACTCTTCGTGGTATGTCCCAGGAATGGCTTGGTACCTGTCCACCAGTGGAAAAGTGCCATAGGTTTATTTATACTGTGTTGTGCTTTATGTGCATACATTTGGCTTATTTATTCAATACACTTTGATATGTGTATTTCCTGGTTCATTGACTCTTAAATAGATTTGAGTAGATTTGAGTCATCAGCATGGACACTCAGGTTTTGCCGATTTAAATAACCATTCCATTTTTCCTGAGGCATGGCAGGGTCCTGATGTTCGTGAGGGCCTTAGGCTATAGCTTTAGACAGGCAATACATTAACCCGCCCCTGAGTAGCATTCAAAAATTGTGGAAGCTCTGAAACTAGGTACATTTTAGGAAAATTGCTGAAATACAGCAACCAGCAACACTCAGATAATATTCCTCAACACAGTTTACTAATATGAACCTAGGAATTCAGCAAACCCAGTGTGGTCTAGGTGGATGATGCTGAAGCTACTTGAATGCCAGGTAAAGCCAACAAATCAGGTTATTGCAGAAGGTTGACTGGCTAGTGCTATTGTGGGTTCGATTCCTAATGACCGACCATCTCTGGGGCAGGGGGGCTTGATGTGTGGGGTAGCATGCCATGGGGGCCTGGGGAATTATGCAGAATAGAACTGGAATTCTGGACACCTCCCACGTTGACAGGTAATAGGGCTATTTTCATCATATTTATGACCCCTTGTGACGAATAGAAAATTTTCTTATTGCTTGATATGTAAATACTGCAGCACATCTGCCCAAGAATTCTTTGATATTTTAGTTCAACACTGCACACTTAGAACATGTTTGAGTTATGTCGGTCTGTAATCCTAAGCACATTTGGGCTTTTCATTCAGTATTCAAAGCTATCAGGACTGAAAAAGTGAACATCACAAAACACCTCAATGAAACTTGCCCAGGAGAATTTTTTTTTTCATTTATTGATTTATATAATGTTGAGAATGAAAGTAGTTTTAACTGGTTCACTAAGTCAAAAATGTGTTCTCCTAGTGTCTTTATGTTTTAACATTCACTTAATAAAGGTATTAAGTAATGTGCTTTTTTATTATGTCTAGGTCAGTTTAAGTCTGATATGGCTGGTTTAAGCAAAAGCACAAAATGTTTTTAATAAAGACTAATTTGACGTTTTAGCAAAAGCGGTGTGCGTTTCCAGGTGGCATGGTGGCACATGAAGTAGCACAATTGACTCAATCCTCCAGGGTTAAGTTGAAGATACACAGGGCTACTTTTTGAGCAATATTGCTGACCAATGTTGCTCTGGCACTTTCTCATTAATACTGGCAACAAATTTCTATTTGAAAAACTTTGGCAGTGAGCAACCTTTGGAAATCATCCAGATAGGTTGCCCTTTGTCTCACCTGGTTGGCAGTTGCCCTGCAACATTGCTCAAAAAGTTGCCCTGTGTATCATCACCTTAAAGAGGTTAAAATCCCACCTCTGCTGTTGCCATGTGGAGCTGTCATGTTCTCCATGTATTGCATTGGTTACTCTGATTTCCTCCTGAAGTGCAGACATGAGGTGGCATCTCTAACCTTGATAGACTATGATAGGCTGTGAACTCCCCAGTAGCTCTTACTGGGATTTGAAAGTTCTTCAGATTTGGGCCTCATTTCCAAATCCAGGCCATGTTTTCAGTCCTCCCAGGTATTTAGTTTAATAATTACTGATTCTGATCAGCCACAGAGACTTCACACCTGGCTCACTGGTAAAGGAAGGCTGGGAAATCAACAGGGCTTGGCGTGGACTGTTACTTGAATAGCCCTGGACTAGAAGATGGATGATTTTAATTTAAGAAGGATTCAATTTACTCTTATATGAAACCTTAAAGGAAGAATTCTATAATGTAAAGATGGATGTACTAAATTATGATTTATTATATGATATATTATGTTGTCATTCATTTTTTTCTCAGATGTTGACAGCTGACGGCTCATATATGGAGAAAGGGGTAAGTTTTGATTTTGGGTGGTTCAGTGGGTAGCACTATCGTCTCCTGCCTCCAACGTCAGGGGTGTGAATCATACTCGTCACACTCACCGCATGTTATCTTTTTGTCGCGTGGGTTTCCGCTGAGCACTCAACGTTTCTGTCTGCATGACATGGAATTTTGCAAACTAGCATTTCAACATTGCCCGTAATGTATGTTTATGCGTGCGCCCAGTCGGGCTGGGTGACATAAACGTTATATCATCATATGAAATCTACGTGATAAGAAAATAAGACATGTTGATAAACTGTTGATAAGGAACATTGCTTGATAGCACACGTTGGTTTTCAGACCACAGAAATGAAAGTGATTCCGTCCAGTCGTGGTAGGTTTTAATAATGGATGACCAATTTCCTTCCTCAGAGGAAACTTCAAATGTTGGTGAAGAAAGGACAACTCAGCAGCCACAACATCCTTTAAAAAAGGAGGTATTGTGGATAAACAAAGTAAAAAGACATTGATGGTGTCGTGATATGTTGGCAATTTAAAGTCGGAGACGTATCAGATCAGGTGCGGTGTACTTTAAACTCTGCCGAAAACTTGTGCCAATTAATAGCGGAAATACAGTTTCTCCACTTGATCTATTACGAGTAGAACATCCATAACTCAAGTGCCTACAGTCACAAATACCAGTAATTACCACCCCCACCCCAGTTAGTGATAATAAGGGATACTTTATTGATCCCCATTGGGACGTTCTCTTTAAACCTCCCCAAACTTGCTCTTTGTAGGTGAGAGCTAACTGGCCATAAAGGGCAGCTACCCACAGCAGCACACAGAGAACAGTGGGTTAAGGGCCTTGCTTAAGGAGCCACAGATGTGCCCAGGCTAACCTAGAACCAGCGATGTTCCGATCACAGACACACACACTTAGCTTGCCAAGCTATACACTGCCTTTGAAGATAGTCAGATGAGCTGGGGGGCAAATCATGAAATACGAGACAAATCGCCTCCCACATTGGCTAAAAACAGGACACAACGTTTTACTTTTCATTACAGGATATGTGACAACTCTACCAGCAGTGCCAAACTCACTCCCTGGAACAAGCTGCTAGGCAGACAGACAAAAATTTCAGCAACAAAATGTACTGCCTATTTTCTAGTGCTATGCCCAACAACAAATTTTTGTCTCCTATTTGGTTCACGTTTTTTGTATTATTTATTCATTTTTTTTAATTAGATTTCATTTTGCAGTCCATTCAATTTCTTGTATTTCTTTCAGGTTCTGAATCGGTTAGAGGGGAATTCTAAGAGATTTTTAAGCAAAAATTGAGCCTTGAAGCGAAGAAATAATGACTTGAATAATATCATTATAATTGTTGAAGGATGACTAGGGGAAAAAAAAAATGTACGGTCATTTTTTTTGCCATATCGCCTAGCTCCAGTACCTACTGATGGACGGGCATCCAATGCAGGGTACCCCCAGCCGTGTGCCCCGTCCTGCCTGGGAGATGCTCTAGTCCCTCCTTGCATGACCTGGTACTAGGAAAGTGAGAGTGGGGGAAACGAGGGTTAGGGGAGAGCACCAAGCCGTCCAATATTTACGTCCCTCATTAGGCCCTGGAGCAGCATTATTAATTTTAAACTACATGCATGTCTCTGGGTTTCAATAAAAACAATTTAGCAAAAATCAGTTGATTTTAAAGAGTATCTGTGATCACAGTTGTGTGTAGTTCTTGACAAAGTCTAGGTCAGCACCAATCCTAGTGAAAGAAAAAACACACATCCTTCTGCTTGCAAATTGCATTTTTAAACAGATTTGAAGCACACTGCCTAGTAAATGATATGTCAGAGAGAGTTCTTTTCCATTTTGGCTATAAAAGAGAAAGAATACAATATAAGGAGAATAAGCCATTAAAGAACCTTATATCTGTGTTTATTTTTTTCCCTGAGGCCCAAAGCAAAGGGAACCATGCATTTTTACACCTTCTTATCCCATTAGTAGGATATTCCCAGGAGGGAGTGACTCTGTTTCCCTTGGGGCTTTGAACACATAGACTTGTGCTATTCCTATTTGTTGTTTAAATGCAGTTTCGTGGTGGAAAACATTCCCTGACTCATTCCTCCAAAACACTGCAAAGTTGCTGAATATTCAGATCTAATTGACTGCAGTCTTCTGTCACACAGGGTACAGTGTTTGAACCATTGAGTGAACATGGTCCTCCAGAATGGTTCAGTAGTCCTTTGCAGTGGCGCACCCATGTAGAAGAAACAGGGGGCCTAGAACATGCTATGATATTACAGCCCAAACCACAACTGATCAACCCCATGGTGCATGCTGGGTACACAGCAGTCCAGGTGGTAATCCTATTTGGGGCTTCTCCACACCGTAACTCTCCCAAATGTGGGAGAGACAGTGAAGGTGGACTCAGGGAACAATACACGTTTCACATTGTTCACAGCCCAAGATATGCGCCGCTGGCACCATTGAAAGTGACATTCAGCAATGGCACGAGCGACCAAAGGTTTGGCTATAGCAGCCCGATCATGAATATTGACCCTGTGGAGCTCTCCACGAAAAGTTTTGGTTGAAACAGGAGAGTCAAGTGTGCATTTAATTCTAGAGTGAGTCGGGAAGCTGTGGTTTTATATTTTTTCGGATACAGTTAGTATCCGGGCATCCCTTTCATGCAGCTTCCTCGTGTCCACAGTTACTCCTGTTGGACGTACTCCATCCTTCATGCTGGTATGCCGATATTACCCTGGATACCCTGCTTCTCTATACACGACAAAACTTGCTGTACTGATCACAGATGGGCCAGCCAGACAAGCACCAAGAATTAGTCTTCTTTGGAACTCCCATATCCCATAATGTTGCATGAATTAACATTTTATGCACAGCTGTCATTTCTCTGTTAATTCAACTTTCACATTCTGCTCTTACTGATGGAATGTACAATCAGTGAAGATTGGCCCCGTGCATATGTAGGTGTGAAACCTCAAGCTCTGTTTTGCCCAGGGTTTCAGTTTCATTATCCAACCCCTGTACATGCTGCTTATAAGTGTTCTATGAATGTATTATAAATGCCTTATGAAGGTACAGTTAATGTAAAGCATTATTTTCACCTCTTTTCAGCTGTATCTTTATAAAAATTAGTTTTTTTTCCATGATCTGGGATCTCTGTCCAAATATCTAAACATCCAGCTATGTTCCTAAGTTTGTTTTCTGCTGCCCTGGAAATTAATAAAATGCATGTCCTCCAGTCAACATCTTCCCTAATAAAACTGAATAGAAACTGGAAATGACAAATATTTGAAAAAGAGCAGATTATAGAAATAATCAGCAATTCAGTGTATACTGTAACTTAAATCTGCTCTTTCACTACATATTCACACACTTAAGCCCACTGTCTTCTGTTCTAAATTAGATAATTGATTTATGAGTCCAATAAAATGTTTGCTGTGAAATACTGGCAGTCAATTAGATATTTCATTAAAGATAATTAGATGGATGTGTCACAGGTCCAAACGCATGGCTCATTACCCACAGGTTGTTCTTTACCTACTTATCCTTAGTGATCCTTAACGATCTATGCCTCCAACAGTAATCCTAATATTCCCCTTCCTTAGAAAAAACCAGAGCATTATATTACCCATGGATTAAACCTCCACATGACCACTTTGGTTTAATGTGCTTGGGATATTTTACACATTTAATTTGAAAGGATATACCTGCCAGATGCTTACATTTAGGTTAGCATGCAACACCATGTCCATGTAGATACACAGCTGTTGACAGTCAATGTACTAGGCCACGAACAATCATAGGAAAATGGAAAACAGCCTTACTACACAGGTGCTGAGGAAAAGGGAGTGTGCAGAGGTTAGTTAAAACCATACAGCAGCACAACACAATGATCATCACATCACCCTACAACATAATCAGAATGCGATCATAGCCACAGTGGATGAGAATAAGCATTTCACTTCGATGGTTCAAAGCAGGAACTGACAAATTGCTGATCAATGTCAGGTCTCCAAATTAGCCCAGGTTCCAAACAAAGACCAGATGACCACACAATAGCAGAGCTTTCTAAAGAGAACGTACGAAGACCCATAAATGCCTTACCCCACTCAGACAGCATATACCATTCTATGAAGAGAATGCCATACCAATAAATCACTCAAACCTACCACAGGCTGCCCATTACTGCTATCCCGCCTCCATAAGCAAAAACATGAGATTAGCACCTAACCAATGGCAGTGAGTCATCCACATATAGCAGGCATGACTCAGAACTTGGCTTGAACCAACCTTTGAATTTGAAGTTCAGTCCAAAAACATTCAGATCTTGCAGGGCAGCTGCTCACCTTAAGATGCAGTGGCCAACCCAAGATGATCAAGTACTTCAGAAGGCACACAAATACCAATGAAGCACAGCCTTTAACATGAAGGTAAACTAGTTGGGGTTAACCCCATGTTAAAGGTGGGCTGGGTTTTTACAGCCAGTCCTCAAGAGGGATATTGGGGAAAGCAGCATTTGCATTGAGTCACTCCTTTGGCTCTGACTATCCACACAGCCTGATCATTACCAGGCCCTGAGCCCCATAAATCAAGTACCTTCCTATCCCAAGTGTCAGGCTCTCCAGAGTCACCCAGGGAAATATTCCATCAAAATCTATAGGCAGTGTGATGTGCAAATATTAGACCACAACCAAGAAACCATTTAATACTACTAGTGTTTTATTCAGTTACAAGAGACGACTTTAGGTTCCAGCACAGCTGGAGCCACATTAGGGGGAAACAGCATGACAAGCAGGTTAGGTAGCTCCTTCAATCCAGGTACCATGCACAGCTTGGCACATTAGGGTAGTAGGTACCTATCCCTTCAGCACATACAGCTGTCCAGGCTGGCTAGCCGTGGGAGGACCCTGTTGGATAGCAATGGGGCCCAGAACACCTGTGCCTTGAG
>JAODLD010000040.1:19475371-19495311 GCA_026781065.1 Mormyrops boulengeri | reverse complement strand
GCTGTCTTACTTTTCATTGTATGTTTAAAATTGTAAATTCTTTAATGGCATTTAAAGAGCTGATTTGTATGAAATGCAAATAGTCACAATGCATAATGATGTTTCCGTTCGTGACAGTGATTCTAATTTCCTCATCAAAGGGCATCTAATAATTTTCTTTTCAGACTCCATGTTAGTCACTCTTTTTACAAAGATTCGAAAACACAGTAAAGGAAAACACTTTTGATTATTCCTCAAAGGATAAGAGGGCATCACGCTATAGTATTTATTATTATTATTATTATTATTTACTAGGTTCCATTTCTGGTAAAGATGAAGGGGATGGATTTTGAGGGGGCGGGGGGTTCCCACAATGCCCTGCCAAATATGGCTCTGAAAGCTACACCCATTAACGTGATGGAGTTTCTTTCTTCATAGGAAAGGAGCTGAACCCTGCAGTGAGATCTAAAGGCTGGAGGGAAGAGGGTGATGCGATTTTTCAAATTCACCTTCACTGCTCAAACCTCAGGCGTGTGACATGAGTAAATATGGGTTAAAAAACACACCATCCCTGTCTTTAAATCAGAAAAAAAAACGGTTAAGGGCCAAAAGAAGGAAGATTTTTTTTTCTTGATGTCAAATGCATTTGTGGTTCTCCTGTTCACTGAAAAATGGATAATGATTGTTTTTGTTAATGGCATGAGGCTGGGGTAGATTTATTCAACAGAATGTTGAAAAAAAAGCACCTGACATAAAATGATGAGCAAGAGCTTGATTGTTTATTTATTATTGATATTTTATGCAGGAGCTTCTCTGTCACATACGTATTCATTATTACTACAAGATAGTGCCATTATGCCTTATCATGCACATAAATTTGATTTTCTTTGGTCTTTCATTACATGAGGGTGCTGGCTGACAGCTAGAGCAGACGCCCTTAAAGGACCCTGTTGTTTACTAAGCTGTCTTGCTGGAGGTTAAATAAGGAGACAGGTGACATGGCTTCCCCTCTGGCTCCCGTTATTGGCAGAAGAACAAGCACCGGGGAGCGCGATGGCGAATCAGAGCAAGCACGGGGGAGGGGTGAACCAATGGGGCATTAGCTTCCCACTCCACAAGGCCTGTAAGAGAAGTGTTCTGCAGTCCCAGCAGATTTTTCCCACTCATTTACAGAATAGACTCTTCCCTGGCTGCCGACCGCTTTCCAGCTCCTTCACAACAGCTCTTCACAGTCCTTGACTGGCCTGGACTCCTGTAGGTACAGTCATTGCCATGGGATTTGCAGCAGTTTACACACCATTCCTCAGATGTCACCCCAACAAGCCTCACCAAATAAACAAACTCTTTCACTTGGACACCTATTCTAGTATCCGTGGTACCACTTCATAAAAAATGTTTTCCCCAGTATTGCCTTTGCATCCCTCTGTTTGTGACCTGATGTCAACCCCAGGGTCGGTTATTTGCAAAATAAACACATCTTTAGATAAAATAAAATGAAATTAATTTAAATTCCTTAAACTATTTATAAGATATAAAGCTCCATTATATTATTATTATTATTATTATTATTGTTTTTTACATATACTAGATATTTTTGAAAAGGAACATTCTTTAAAATTGCAAAGTTTGCTCATTTATGTTTCCTGAGAATAAAAATGTTTCGGTGAGACAGTGCTCCATGCGTAAGTTTCAAGAGCACTGGGTGAGGTGATGCCTCACAGCTCGGCAAACATATCAGCATTTTCGTTTTTGTGGATGGACTTTGCTTGCCCTTCTGTTTCTTCATCCCACATAATCAGGCATCACATTTAGCCTCAAACACCTTTAAAGGTGTCAGTATGGGGACTGAAGCTGTTAAGGGACAGCAGGGCATGAAGTGTGTCTCTGACTGGTAGAAAAAACGAATGAGACTGACACCAGGGATTGCATACATGAAGAGTCAGAGTGAGAGTCACCACACTGTTCATAGAAAATGCAGTTAAGTCAGTATTAAATTTGCCATATCTATTAATCCAGGAATTCACCGACTCAACCTGTAGACTGACTTTTTGTTGCCTTAAAATGTCCGGAGATTTATCTCTTGGCTGTGACCTAGGATCTCTCATATGAATATCATTTTCTCCATTGCAAATCCTAAGACAAGGCTGCTGCAGTTTCAGAACAACATGGGCCGTGTGCATGGTCTGGTTTCTGGGTGCCCTTTAAGCAATTGGATTTTCTTTAAGCAATAATAAACACACGAACATTTTGTTCCTCTTTTCCCCTAAAATGAATACTCAATCTTAAGGGAAAATAAAGAAAAAAATATTTGCCTACATCCAACATCACCTATAGTCCTCAGGTCCTTTTTTTTCCTCTCTATTGCACTGAAATTATTATTGACTGTGCAAGCTTTTGTAATAAAGAGCAAAAAAAACAAATCCACACCCAGATTCACTCACATACAACTGAGAGGTAGACAGACAGTATATGGGAAACAGTCAATCGGCCATTAATGCTGGTGCGTCATACAGTTACTGCACACATACATTTTCATTTATCTGCTAAGACATGCTTTTATTCTGTTCTTATATCTGGGTTGAACCAGTTCAATACCTTGATTTTTTTACCAAAACACCTCTTGAAACAACCTTTAAGTTATGTAAAATCTATATTATTAACTACACAGTACTTGTTGTCCTATGGGTAGATATTCTTGCATCTTGGAATATTCAGTGTCACAATTATTTTATGTAGTGCCTCACCATCTTCTGTCCTATCTGAGATGTGACACATTTAAACTTAACAGCTAGACGGGGCAAATGAAAAATACTCCCACAGTCAACCACAGTCCAACTCTCTTGTGTCTTTGGTTTTGTGCCGAGGTCAGAATTAATATTGCAAGGGACAATAAATTAAAAAATGACCTATTAATTTGTTTATTTCCACTGTAGCTACGCAGTAATTTCACAGCTGAGAGTTCAAAAAATGAACAGGAGATTAAATAGAATAAATATTATAACATTTTAAAATTGTTTCATGAATAATGCATAATGACAATTTCATATAAGATTGTTGGTTTGCTCAGGAAAGTCAAACATAAGTCGAATTCTGAGTTTCTGCAATAGTTCAGCTTTTCTCTGCTTAAATTAACGACAAATTGCATCCACAACACTGAGTGCAATTATCTAGAGGTAAAATGGATCGGAGTATACATAAACAACACATTATAGCTGTTAGACCACACTGAAGTGTGCCGTCCATCATTATACAGCAGCGCAGTGAAAACACACTTTTCAGCGTAATTTCCACTGAGCACATTTTATAGTTTAGCTGGTTGAACTGGCCTATTATTTTGAAATGGTGCTCCAACTGATTTTTTTTTTTAAACTACCTTGTGAAATCTGGAGGATTCAGATGGCGAGCCGAACCGACCGACACTGCGGACAATCGCGGATGCGGTGCGGCCAACCGTAGGATTTGTCCCAGAAGAACCTGACCAACTTGTTTGGTTCGTCTAGACAGCAGATAAGATCCTACACGCTGTCGCCTCTACGCAGGTATAGATAGGCACAGTAGTACTGCAAGCAGTACACACATGGACGAGGAACTGGAAGCTCCACGTTTAAACTGCCTACCTACGTTTCACAATGATCCATAATTCTTACATCAGTGATTTGTACTGATATCATCAAGGGCTTGGCCACCTATTTTCGCCTAAAAACACAAACACTGATACCAAATGGCAAAAGTATGTATATTTGCATATGAAAACTCCAGTGCTGTGTAAAGGGCATTATTTCACTGCTTTAAGGTATTCACCCAGCAGCCGCTGGTCACAAATACCGTAACCACAGAACTTCATGTTCTACATTTTAGTTGCTATTATGTTTCTTTAAATCAATGCCTAAAGAGGCAATAGTCCAAAAGGCTTGTATCTAACAATTCACCCTTTGACATCACTGTCCATTAGTATTTAACAAACGCCATCCTCCCTAAGCAGTGTTTTATACTCCTGATGAGGAACTATTGTAAGAACACAGGAAATGTAGCTTTTCCTTAATGGTTCTGCAGCACGTACCCCAAAACACCAATAAAAAAGTGTAAGAAACACATTTTGGTGTACCCCTCCTCCAACTAATGGGTTTACAGGAAGTATGTACTGGGTTAAACAGGAAGCATGCATAAAAAATGGACTGTTCCTAGGCCAATAGAACTGCTATCAATGACAACAGACAAGATGTTGCCGTAGGAAATACATAGCTTCTCAAATCTGAGACAGCCTTATTAACTTGGGAAGGGACACATTGTTCTGTCTAAAAATTGTAGAAAAAGGTGACATTTTCTTGAATTACTAACTTTTATTTGTTTTTGTTTGTATTGTTTATCAGAAAAATGTTATTCACTCCTGTAGCTTAGAGTTCCATGCATTGCTTATAATATTGAAGATAATTCAATATTATATAATATTGGATAATACTGGAACTGCACTAGGATAATATTGAAGGTCATGTGTGTAATTGTGGAATTAGGAATGACCTGTTTCCTAGTGCAGTTCAGGGCTGTGCACAAACATTTTGATGGTCAGTGGCTCAAAAACGGAAACAGGGCAACAATATAGACATGGTAATGATAATTGCCAGGCAATGATAATCAAATCCTCCAACTCATATTGAAGGTGCTGGTCATACTGAAAAAGTTATACAATCGATACAATATATTGATTATCAATTATCACATGTATTGGTTATTTATGTCAGTCAATTTCAGATTTTGGATTTCTGATGTAATTTCAGAAGAATTCCTTATGCTGTATGATAATTATATGCATAAGAGTCACATGACTCAACAGATCACATCAATATTTAATATTTCTAATGTATATAAATAGGTCCATCCGTTTGTCTTTCAACCACTTATCCTGTGTATGGTCATGGAATTAATAAATATCTTTAAATATTAATTCCAATCTTTTTAAAGTAAAGAAGTTTTATTTAGATTGCCAGCATAATGTGGTATTAGCTCATTTAAAGCCTTGCAGAAAATGTACAGGCCTTTATTAATAATGTGGGAGGGAAGGTTATTTCAAAGCAGGGACATTGATTGTATAAATAATAAGGGCTGCTTCCAGACTCCGAACTGCACTGGAAAAAAAATATACATGAAACCAAGAAAGGAAACCAAAGGAATTGGCTCATAAATTTCAAGAGCTTTGATTCATGCCCAAAGCTCCATTCCTAGGTGTCACTTTATGGAGCCATAAAATTCCGCACGTCTCCTAATACGTAGGAGCTCGGATATGAAATTCTGAAAATGAATCCTGAACACTGGTCCAGGTATGCAGAAGCTTTGAGTGTTTTTCTAAAGAAAAAGAGTCTTAAATCAACAGCGACTTTGAGTTAATTTGTCTCACAAACTATTACTAAAGCGGAACCTGGGAAATTGCCCACTGGCAGAGCTGGGTACTCCAGAGACATCAAGAGGAATGATGGTCCATTGTTGATAACGGAATAAACTCTATGCTATTTTAATTATAATTTGTTTTCTAATTCTGAATATATGCCTATATCTTTGAGTTTTAGCCATGGTTTTTTAAAATATGGATTCTGACATCACTAACCAGATTCATGAATGAAATGCATTTAGACAAGGTGATTATGTCGGTGTTCGATTTCCATAGTTATTAACCAAATGATCCTGTGCTGTCACTTTCACTGGTACAATTTTAAACAAGAAATTAGTCCATACATCCAGCTTAATTATCCAATAATCACGTATCTGATCAGCGTGGCAGCTAGCCTTTGAAGCCTAGCCAAAGATGCTAAAGATGCTAAAAATGTCAATCATGGAAAGGTTTTGGCAGTTCATGGGATTTCTCATTTTCATATAAAATTTCACTGCAATCACTTGTGCATGAGAACTTACCATAATTAATGTACTATGTGCGATGCTTGCTCAGGCAGAGCCTACTACCTTATATCATTGTGAACATGCACAACGACAATAAAGTTTACTTTGACTTTGATAAGAAATTCCTCTGCCTCCATGTTTCTGTTGGAAAACTATGAAAAATATAATAGCGATAATAAAAAGAGATAATATGCATCTATACACACCCACTCATGACTTTGCTTAACGACTCTATATTATTATTAATAAAAATGCTAGTAATTAAGTTTCCATTTCAATTTAGTCTTCTCTATATATTTGAAGCATCGCTATCAACAATGAAGAACATCCATTCATCCATCCATCCATGCATGCTGCTTACGCAGTACATGGTCATGGTAAAAGAACAAAACCAGTCAATCTTACAGGAGGAGTGGAGAGAAAGGGCAGATGACAGTGTTGTGGACCTAAGAAAGGAATCCACTGCTAGCTTTCCATTGAGCTTCAGCATTCTGCATACTCAATAGCTGTGTAACAGGAGGCAGTCCTGCCCTGCTGTCAGTGCCCTGACAATCGGCAACATACGTTCAGGAATTTGAATCAGTGTTTTCTTTTTTTATCTCTACAATTTTTCGACACTTTATTTTTGCTGTTACTTTGAAGAACCCCCTGTATGGCTTAGCTGTGCTGCACCTAGGAGACGCTGCAGAAGACTAACAAGCTGTAGACCTGCTCTACCCTCCTTGCCACTGCAATGCTTAACCTTGTTGGCTTGTGACCTGTCACGCAAAAATGGGCTTAGATGTGTTGGCCTCCAGTCTGGCCACTGGCGGTTCTCCACACTGAGCTGAGTCCGTGCTGAGCTCAGGGATACGGTATCAGGATTAACGCCTCATCAACTATTCAGATCTGCTGCAAATGACCCTTTACCCAAGGAACATAGCGGACCTCTTTATGGTCAAATTTAAGAGGATTCCCAGCATTTTTCAGTCAGCAATGTTTTGCCATCAGATTTAAATATAAATTCTAAGATGTACGTGGAACTCTCCCTGCATCCTGGTCTGGGTAAGCAGTTAGATGATGGATGGATGGAAGGATGGATGGATGGATATGCACTCTTACATTGCTGTCACTTTCTGCTTGATCTTAAAACTTGTATTTCTTGAATACTGTGATCCTAAAAGGCTTTTTTAATGCCACTCAATATAGCATGAAAGCTGAAAGTAGCATGTTTTGAGCACAACCTGACAACCGGACGAATTAAGCAAGCAGTGAAAGTTATACTCAGGCCCAGAAGCTGGGCATTCAGAACACCTGAGAGTTTATTAGGTCAACTCACTCTGCAAGAAAAGCTGAGATTTCCCTGCCTTTCTTTTTGCGTATTTCATTCTGAGAAAACTGCAGTACCACAGACTTCGTGTTGGATCAGTGCTGGGCATTGTGTCGGCCCTTCATATTGACATATCAGAAAAAACTTTGTGCTATATGTCCACTTAAAACTACAAGTCAAACTCAAACAATATTTGTTGGCTGCTAATATTAACCATCAAGGTCTTTGAGGCATTGAGCACAAAGCAAGGTTTAATCATTTTAGCTGCTGATCGATGCATGTGAACATACTTTGTTTCACAGTGTGTGTTTACATCAGACAGAAGGAGCTGCATTCATGCTTTTACTAGATTCCCTAATAAACATTCATACTAAATTCATTCCTAATAAAAATTCATACTCTACCCAGAAGCCCATGCAATATATTCAGTGTGATTTCAGAAACAATGGCATATTGCCAATGGCATACAAGTCAATAAATCTTCATGTACTGTAGTATTCAAAGCATCTGTGATCATTTAAAATCCATTTAGTCAAGGAATTAAAAACAGTTTGTCCATCATAACTTTATGATAGTAGGGTGAATGTTTAATATGACATGCATCTTTACAGATACTTTGTACAATGTTTTAGCTAGTTACTTAATTGGTTCCTTAATTTATTGGCTAATTATTGAATTTTCCCCAATTTTTTCTCCTTGCTTGGTAGTGTTGTATTAACTCTGGTCGCCACTGAACATGGTAAAGCACGATAAAAGAAGATAATCTAAGGATTAATTAGGCATTAATTAATAATAATAATAATAATGGTGAGATTATTTAAAGATTCCTTTAAAGATCTAAATGTCCTACCTAGGTTCTAAGTGTCTTATCTGGTCACTCGAACATTAAGACTGAATACACGACAAAACAAGCATAAAATAAGGACCATCCCCAAGTAGCTTACTTCCTGTTTATCGAATCAATTTGTTTTACTGTTGTTAATGTATCTGATGTTGGGAGCAGAAATGCAAAATTATAAAAACTTGAAGCAGAACCAAATTCCATGAGCAAAATGGTCGTCTTCTGCTAGTAAGCCAAATTAAAATGCTGCTGCCATTCTGGCATTGTTGGTATTAAGATGGATGGATGGATTCAGCCTCTGGCATGTCTTTGGGTCCAGCATGGTGTAATCGTGAAAGAGAGGAGTCGGTGGCCAGGCAATTTCCCTTTCAGGCAGCATGGAGATACTCTGGGGACAAGAGGATAAAACGAGTCCACTTGAGAGCAGAGAAGAGAGATTGTTGGTAATCAGGAAACCTCCTGCAAACCAATAACCAGCAAGGTAAGGTGAGAAAAGAATAAGTGCAGAGTCAGAGGCATGGAAAAACGTCGAACCAGACGGCAGGTAGGTCCAACGGGTAATTTAGAGGCGTGAAAAACAAACTTTACAAGTGTGACACTGTGGACTCAGGAGCTATGGAGCCCTGGAAATGGGAATGTGTACAACATCTCAGGTTTAACTTTTCAGGAAAACAGCAAATAAGCCAGAAATGTAACAGAAGTACAAAATAAAATGGAATTTCTTCCAGGCAAAGAGAACTAACTAAAGGCCAATTTCACTGTAACTCTAACTAAAAGTGCAACAGCAGCACCACAGTACAGCTGTGTTTCCTCCCACCTACAGAGTGATTTCATCTGATTAAAAACCAAAGTACCAAATATCAGGGACTTCCAGCACAATTACCGCAACAGAAGCAGTATTCTCTATGTAACTTGGACTGCTCCATTCCGTGTTTACTCAGCAGACGCGTTTGTCCAAAGTGATGTACAAGTGAGGGAGCTAATACAGTATATCACAGACAAACAGCCATCAAGGAGTCAGCTTAGGTGCTGCTAGACTGGGCTTCTGATCAGTGACCAGTAACAAGCGCAAGTTAGCATTGGAGCAAGAGCTAAAAAAAACATTTAAAACATTAAAGACATATCAGGAGAGCTATACAAATCAAAACTGAAAACACCATGAGGAGTAGGTTCATACTAGACAAGTTCAGAATACAAGAGGGCTAGCAGACAACCAAGGGATAGCAGATGAAGAGAGAGCTGGTTGGTGCTTAGATGAGTTAATTGATATTTTCCCAAAACACATGGGTGTTTCTTGTCTCAATGCATTGATCAGTGGTAGTTTACTGGTAGAACATAGATTTAATGGAAATCTTTGACCTGTTCCTGGCAAGCAGGGAAGACCACATGACCAACAAGAAAGCCTGCATTTCCCTCATGCTTAATTCTGAATTCTCTGGTCCCCAGAATGCTGGTTAACATCAATGCAACGCGCCAATGGTCACTATACTAATCTGAGAAGCGGAGACAGTATGGCTTAAGACACAGTTAGTGCAAGGTTACATTTAACGAGATTGGGCGTTCATCTCTGAGCACTATGTTAGCTTCATATTTTTCACAGAGGTAACTGCTTACCGCATTCCCGTTGAGTCAAAACTGTTGCATTGTGGGTTGGATGGTTCATTGTAATTTTTATCCAGGTTGTTCACGCATTTAAAAATCCCCTTGAAGACATTGTGCCCACTAGGGTAATGCTAATTGTTGCAAATGTGGTGTTGTAATGGAATATTAATCTTTATTGTGTTTGTTTTTAGAACTCACATTAGGGAATCTTTTGTGTTGTTTTTCTTTTCCATAGGAAACTCCAGTGGTTTGGCCACAAAAGGTGGAGATGGGAACAAGCAGCACTGATTACATTGTTTGAGTAGGGTAAATGCATTTCCTTGTGATGCGTTCCTTTTGTTGGGTTGTTGGGTTATTCGGGGGGGTGGGGGGGCTGACAGTTATCACGGGACTCCCAAAGGTGTTTGTGTGTGGAGTTTATAATCGTTAGCTGGATTGTATGTAACAAGGGGCTTCTTCTGCGGTGGTTTCCTTGTCAGGAATGAGCGCTTGTCAGCAAACCATCCAGGGACTTCCAGTGCAGACAAACCCCGATCCGATACCTATCCATTTTGGCTAACCGTCTGTTGCCAACAATATTTGTACCAAACAAATGCATGGCAGTGGTTTATTGATTGTTGCATTAAAAAGGACACAGCCAATATTATTACTAGCTTTTATATTTTTCATTAATTATTTTTTTTGTTGGAAAATTTTAGCTGAGGCACTCACTTACTCTTGAGATTTAAGTTTAAAATCAGGTGTCCTTTGCCATCATACCGCTCACACCATTGGCTGCTCATTTTTCATCCTCAGGCAGAATTCACTCAGTGGCAGGTTCAGTAACATGGACTTGTGTGACTCCTACAAGCATCCTGGCCCTGGGCTACCACAGCATCACCCACGGTGATGTGGGTTTGACTGGGAGAACTTCTGTTGGTGTCTGGGTTGTGATTAGTAACAGATGGGAAGGCATCTCGCTGATCTTTTCATGCTGTACGGCGATTTTATGACCTAGTCACCTGAGAAGTAGCAATTCTTCTGCAGCTTAAAATTGTGCTTTCGGTCTCTGGCTTTCTATATCCCCCAGATAATTTCTTGTGAATGTTTCATTCGCTGGTATTGTAATGTGTATGTACTATGTCTTCTTGGAAAGTGTAATGACCCGATTCACAACCTTATTTGCATTTCAAAGCACTGAGCAGAAAACTGATCACCTTCCTTAGCTGTATTGTTCAAAGCTGTTTACGTTGTGATTTTACTAATACATCGTGTAACTAAGGACTATCATTGCATCCTGGGTATATCTCAGCCTTGTGCCCAGGCCCAAAGGAACCAGAGAAGACAGGGAGGCGTGTATCCGCCCAATATTCCAGCCAGTATTTAATTTGGATTCATTCACCACCACCACTCCCAAGAAACAGACCTTTGTATTTAAATTGCGTCTCACCCCCCTTAAATAGAGGTTCCTGATGCAGTAAACAAATTTATGTGGTGCTTTTATGCATTTAAAACTTACAAACGGGTCACTGCCGACCCTAACACCATAGGAAGGTTAAAAAATGGGTGGTTGAAGTTAGCCTGCTACTAATTTATCTAGCTACCAAAAGAAAGTAACACGTGCAGCTAAAATTGTATATTTTATGTTATGGTTAAATTTACCAAAACGATTTAAGTTAAGAACATAATTTAAATGTCCAGTTGGACATCTATGGGCTTCGCACAGCCACATCGTTGGCACAAGTACAAGTCTGCTCTGTTACCTTCATTCATTACAAACTGCAACAGCTTGTCACTGGAATCTTGTTACCAGTAAGCTTAGAAGTTAAAAAAAAATCTGTGTCACCTGCAGGACTGGCATTCCATCCAGGGAGTCACCTGAGATAGATGCCAGGCTCACCAAGACCCTGCTTTGTACAACTGGGAAATAAATGACTCCTAAACTAACTGCGGTAATAATGTACTGACAACATTTTATGAAGAAAAAAACATTTCTCTAATAAAGCGTGTTACTCATAACAGCAATGTGAAAGACTGAATACGTATTTGACAATTAAACCTCCCCACCACTTTAAGTGTACTCACTTGCGTCTTGTTAAGTATATTGATTTATATATGCATTCATTATAGCACTATTTAAATATTATTTTCCCTTGGAGGTGGTGACAGGAAACAAACATACTTCCTTAAAGATTGTGCTAATGAGAATGTCTTCTCCCGTCACCACTGTAGGACCATCTCTAAAAGAGATGACAAAATACATTTAATATCATCTATTTTTTTCAATTTAATCATTCATGCAATGGGCCCCAAACCGTCACTCTTGCCTGTAATCTGCTATGCTACCGACACATCCCAAATGGCAATGCTTTTCATATCAAATTGATTACAAATTTTACACGGGATCTACATATGGCTGTGGGAACTTAATCAAAGAGAGCTTCCTTTCCCTTGGATTTTTATTGGCTGTTTGCCGGTGACTGATGAGAGAGGCACCGAATAGCAGCACAGAGGTCAGGTGGTCTTGTGGGGTTAGGGCCGGGACAGTGATTTGTGGCCACAATCCTTTTGACAAAATGTAGGCCTTCCACCAATAAGACAATAACTTAAAAAAATCTATTCCACCAAGACAGAATACAGATATGGGAATTAGATTATATGATTTCATCGGCTACCCATTAATTACCTACCTCTCCCTATATCACACTAATGCAGTTTTTCTTTCTCTTTACACAACCGCAGTGAAACTGAGGTAAATCAAACGCTCTATGCATGAAATCAGTTCCATATATTACTGGCATCATATTCTGGTGCTTACCTCAGATTGCCTTTGTCGTGTAAATGGGTGGTCAGACATGCAGAAAAAGCTTGCCTGTTATATGGCGCGCCATTCCCCAATTTATGATTTATTTAAATCATGTGATCCGATATGCAATCATAGGGTTTCTAACATTTGTCTAAGTGACAGAATCAGAGGGCCTTTTCTGCAATCAATAGTACTAATCAGAATTAAATTAACTGAACCTCTGGAAAGTGTCCATATTATCAAAACAATTAGGCATTTTGTCCTTTGAAGGGAGTTTTAGTAGCAATCACAAAATCACCTTCACACATGCTTGTTTATAGCTGGAGGGGATAACTCAGCTCTGTTTCTCACTCACACACACACACACACACACACACACACACACACCTGGGTAGTTTTAGAGGTGCCACTTGGCCACATGTAAACACAGGTAAAGCTCATATGTCCTACACAGAGAGAGGTAACCAAACTAGTTGCAATGCTGAACCAGTGTACTCCAAAAAGAAAAAAATCCTACCTGTGTAGGAACCTGTGTTGAAAGAGTAAAACAGCAGGTGTTTACATGTCACAGTACTTCTGGGCACAATTTATTCTGAAGAATTTCTTGCCAGGCATTATTACTCTACCCCAGGGACAGACAACCCTACCCACAAAGGACCAGTGTGTATGCAGGTTTTAGGGATAACCTTTAGGTCAACTGTTCAAACCCAGGTGTGAGGACTCTTCAGCCAATCAGTCCTCTAATTAGTAATCTAATTTGAGAGATGCAGCAAAAACCTGCATACACAACGGCCCATTCTGGATAAGAATGGCCACCCCCACTCTACCCAACACTCATGGTCTAGTGCCCTCTATAGGAACAGAGTCTGATAAGGAAGGAAGTGATTGATTGATTGATTGATTGATTGGAGGGTGACTCATTTTCAATCCATTACGCAGAGCTGAGGACGGGAAGTAATCCTAAAAGCCTGCAGGTCTAGGACCACAATGGTACCATCTTTTTATTAAATGAAGCATTCATCTACAGTACAGGTGCGACGCAGGGATAACATGGCATTTCCACACATACACAATGTAGGCCAGATTTGAACCCCCAGCCAAGAGATGTGAGACAGTAGTGCGATATACTTCAAAATATATACCGAAAAAGTTGATGCATGTCATATGATCTTGTGTTTTCATTTATAAAACAAAAAATCAATCAATAGCATTGAGGTCGACTTGCAATATTCATTTGACTGATTTAAAACTGCTCTTTCACAAATTCAGCCGGAAAAAAACATAAAAGGGGACTGCAGTTCTAGTTTGCATAATTGTCCATTTCACGGATTAAAAAGGAAAAAGACTTTGCAGGCAATAATAAGTATTTTGGCTAAAACAAATGAATTTGATTAGGAAGTAGATGATTGGTGATTCTCAAAGGGCATTTTTCAATCAAGTTTCAATTAATTGAGTGGAGCACAGGTGCATTTAATTACTGCTACGTGACCTGAGGATAGGTTCAGTCTGATGTGTTACACACCATAGGGAGTCTGATTAATAAACAGAAAGTTGTTCTGATTCTAGCAGAATTATGGTGGTGCTCTGGGTGTTGGCTGTGCCTGTATTGTTAGGCTATGGCTATAACAGCCAAAACAAGTACAGACTCCCCATCCTGTGTGACCAGTGTCTACGGCTGCTTTCCCAGCCAATCTACTGACTAAAGTTCTGTTCTGATGGCTCGGGCTCCTGGGGTGCAGGTAGCAGGCCCAATGGCTTAGTATCCCCAAGTGCAGGCTACTTTTTCACCTAGACCAGGGGTGGGCAATTTTATCCGCAAAGGGCCGGTGTTTATGCAGGTTATTGGGAAAACCCCTGGGTCAGCTGTTCAAAGCCAGGCGTGAGGACTCTTCAGCCAATCAATCCCCTAATTAGTGACCTAATTAGGGAGTTGCTGTGAAAATCTGCATACACAATAGCCCTTTCTGGATAAGATTGCCCACTCCTGACCTAGACCAATGGCATAGGCTGAGTAAACAAGACAAAGGACAAACTGGCCTAAGCACCACAGGAGGGGGGGCAATGGAAATGGTATTTCAACACACTGCACATGTACATTGAAGTGTTGACAATAAAGAATCTTGCATTCAAAGTGGCATATCTTCATATCTTCTACATCAGATTTCTGTCCCATGTCTACTGTATGTCACCCATTTGCAGTCGTGTCAAAGGGTTGAAATTACAGTATTTAAGCCAAACATCACCACAAAGGCTGTTTTCACACGTACTTCTCTTTAAAAGAAGAAAACTCACTCTACTTTAAGTGGACCGGAATGTGCACTAAGAACTTGGTTCACTTTGAATTTACATTGCCTGCCGACTTCCAAAAGCAATTTCAGTCAATTTCTGGTGCTCTTCAGCTTTTATGTGGACTCAGATCATTTCACATTCACACTTGGTTCTTCTGGGTATTGAACTAATCATGAGAGTCATTTCTTGGGCGTATGTTCTGTTCACATATCATCAGCAAATGAACCTGCTAAATGGACTCGAAACAAACCTATGGAGGGTCTGAGCTTGCTATGAGCTTTCACACATGCCCTAAATCCACATAAACTGGCTGAGTCGACCAAAGTGTGAAAACAGCCTAAGATCTCGTGGCTTAAATGCTGTATGAAATTACACCATAGCAGTGCCAAATAAGTGGTTGCAGAAGAAGTAAGTGTGTCGGGAGAAAAATGAATTTCATTGCTTAGGGCCCAAGCAGTGTTTGATTAACGCTGCCTGGTGAGGATTCCATACTGACGAATCAGAACAGGCCTGGAGGTTGCAGATGATTTCAGCAACTATAAAATAATCTCCAAGCAAACCAGCCATTACAGTGTGCTTTACTGCCAACCTTAAGATAATAGGCATGAAGGAGTTTTAGTACTGCTGCTTCTAGTAGGCTATAGCTGCAAAGCCAAACTAAAGTTTGGTTTTTCTGTAAAAAAAAAACCTGGAGACTAATTGGAGGTTCTCCAACCACATCACACTGCTTGCTGCTTATGGCTTTCAAAACTGGGAATTTCTCCCTAGAATGGTCAGTGGGGTTGTACATAATGGGGGTTTCCTTCACTAAGGAAGCCTTTCCATCAGGTACTCGATGCAAGGAGCTCAGCATCTGGTACTAACAGGCAATGAGGTTAGTCTGAGAACCAATGGAGTGGCTGCAGTCCCATTGAATTCCCACCATCGGTCCTTTGAGGATGTGGCTGTTAAAGCGCAAGCCTCCCTTCAGTGTGGTAACCATGTGCCACAGACTAGCATCACCTTGACCTTGTCTTAAACATGGTATGACCACCTTAAATTTTTGACCGTCCTGGGACATTGGCATGTAGGGTTCCTTTCAACATTAGTATGGATTGAACTGGCCCAGAGCTGCCCCCCTTTGTAGATTGACATTGACACAGTGCCTCATACTGGAGTGGGTGTGGTGGCTTACCTGCTGGACAGTGTTTGTATCCTGAACAAGGCTGGTATTTCAGGATTGGGGTGTTTTTTTTTTTTTTTTTTTTTCCCTCAAGCGCTTTCAACGCCATAGAATTAGCACTTTGTCTCATGCATGTGGACATGTCAGGGTTTGCACCCATCTGTCCCAGTTTTTCGTGCCTCTTCGTTTGGCCAGCAGATGTCACTGGCCAACCTGTCCTCCCTGTTAGTCTTGTGTTTCTCCTGCTCCCCAGATGGCTGCATGGCTCAGTGTGCTGAGCGTGTGGTGTAATTGCCATTAGTGTCAGTAATGCAGTTTCAAGTTAAACTTAAATTACAAAATATAAGAATTTAAACATCACTCAAATACCAGCATTACTTCATTTAAAGAGATCATTTGATAATTATAATTAAGAGCCTATGTTTGTAAGGACCTTTCTAATATTTCCATATCGGAACTAATCTTGTTCAGTTGGGGTCAGGCCAGTATTATTGGTTCTACTTTTCGTCTTTCTCGGTTAAGCTCAGCACTTGCTATGCAGCTGAGGAAAATGTTCAGTTGCATTGCAGTAGTGTTCATGGACATGGGAGTTATTTGACAAGCTGCAAGCATGAAGTTTCCCTTTAACTCCCCTTGAATTAATGTGGCCAATGAGGAATGAGAGTTTCTGTCCAGTTTACACTGTACTTACTGGAGATGTTAGCGGTCCAGCTAATGAGTCGCGTTATAGTAGTCATTTGTAACCTGCAAGTTAATGGTGTTCACAAGCTGTATTTGTTTGGTTATTTTGTAGGATAGTACCTGTGTTTTTGTGGTTTTTATGTACTTTATTTTATCTAGTTCTCACGGCATGCTCAACAGACTGGATACGCAAATAAATGCCTGTGAACAGAGATCGATTTGCGTTCGTCTTTGTAACTGAGGGGGATTACATGTGGTTACTTGTAATCCCCTCGGTCATGTGTTCAAATCCTGCCTCTGTTTTTGTATTTTGTAGATTTTCTGCCTTAGTGTTTCATTTGTATCATTCCTTCTAGTTCCGGTGTGTTTGACTTATTCTGTTTAGGATTTTTGCTTTGAGCCTGTGGTTGTTTTACCTGCCTGTTATTCCCCCAGTGTTAGATGCTGTTTCCTTGTTTTGAGTTTCATGATTAAGTTTTAGATTCACCTGTGCTGCTTCCCCCCCCCCCAAAGCCTCCTGATTGTTCTCACCTGTCCTGTTTCCTTGTTAACCCTCTGTATAAAAGTACCTGGATCCTGCTCTGTTTTCTGTGGAGTCATTGATGATGTTCTTGTGGATGCTGTGGTTCCTGGTTTTGATTCCCTGCCTGGTCCTTGTGTAACCAGTTTCTCTTTGTAGATTATTTTGTTTTGTTAGTTACTTTGTACTCCTTAGTTTTGCGGTATTCCCAGTGTTTTCTGACTGTTAATAAACTCCTGTGGAGCCGCCAGTGGATCGTCCACTTCTTTCTTGCCTGCACCATGTCTTGCCCTCGTCTCAAACTCCAGAGTTCCTGACAGACATGTACACTGGGTTGTGGAAAACATGGTGGGTAGACTGCAGTTTGTGGGACTCCATGGCTTTGTGTCTGATGTTGTGAGCAGCACAGGGGCGCCCTGGGGGACAGTCTCCCTTCCTGTTCACCCTGATACAGCTGACTTTATGTACAACACTGCGAGCTGACACTTGCAGAAATATTCTGATACGCCCATAGTTGATTGCATCAGAGAAGGTCAATAATGGGAATAAAGGAACTTGGTGAAGGACTTCATTGAATGGTGTAAAAAAAACCAGCTGCAGCTCAACATTGGGAAGACCAAAGAGATGGTGGTTGATTTCAGGAGGTCAGAAAGCCTGCTCTTATGTCACGAGTGATGGAAAGGATGTGGAAGTGGTGTGCAATACAGGTACCTAGGAGTGTCCCTGGATAACAGGCTGGAGTGGATTGTAATTTTATAGATTGTCATTGTTGACAGCACACAGTGCACAACAAAATGTCACATATGGGTTAAATGCAGAGAACACAATGTGACCTAGCAGGGGGCAGTGAAGTCGGCACATGGGGAGCAGTCCTTGGGGATGGTACCTTGCTCGGGGGTACCTCAGTGGTGCCTTGCTGGTCAGGGACTCAAACCTGCAATCTTTCAATTACAAGTGTGCTTCCCTAAGCATTAAGCCACCACCACCCACACAGAGGCCCTGTACGAAAAGGGATTGGGCCGCCTCTACTTCTTGAGAAGAATCCGGCCCTTTGGAGTCTGTGGGTCTCTGGTACAGAAGTTCTACTAGTCTGTAGTTGCAGGGGCAATCTTCTATGCTGTGGTGTGTCAGGGCAACGATGCTGCAAGAAGGGACTAAAACAAACTCAAACTCATTAAGAAGACTGTCTCTGGTCTGGGAATCCACCTGGACTCCTTTGAAACTATCCAAAAGAGAACAATTAAGATCTGCTCCATACTGGACGATGTCTCACACAATCCACATAAGTCCCTTGAAGGACAGTTCAGCATTCAACACAATAGAGCCCCATAGACTGTTCACAGAGCTGAGGGATATTTACCTCCACAACCGTTTGTGTGCATGGGTGTTGGACTTCCTCACAGGAGCTCCACAAGGGTGTGTAATTTCCCCACTGCTGTACTCCCTCTACACTTCGGACTGTGTGGCCACTCATGGCTCCAACTCCATTGTAAAGTTTGCTGACGAAACGGTGGTGTTGGACTTCATCTCTGGCAACAACGAGAAGGCCTACATGGACGAAGTGGAGAACCTGGCACTATGATGTTGGGACGACCGCCTCCAGCTGAACATCAGTAAGACCAAGGAGTTGGTGGTAGATTTCAGAAGGAGACAGCAGTGCGATTACAAGCCCCTCACCATCAACGGAGCTCCAGTGGAGAGGGTGAACAAAATCAAATACCTGGGCATCTACATCTCTGAGGACCTGACGTGGGCTGAGCACATCCACGTTCAGGCAAGAAAGGCAAAGCAGCGTGTGTATCACCTTAGACAGCTGAGGAAGTTTGGGGTCTCCCCTGCTGTCCTAAGGATTTTCTACTCTGGCGCTGTGGAGAGCATCCTCACACAGAGCATCTCGTCCTGGTATGGCAGCAGCTGCGTTTTGGACCAAAAAGTGCTTCAGAGAGTGATCCGTGCAGCGGAACGCTGCTGCAGGTCAGCTCTCCCTTCACTGCAGGACATTTACACAAGGAGATATAGATCCAGAGCTATAAGGATTGTTAAAGACAAATGGTTTCAACTTCTGCAATCAGGCAGAAGGTTCTGCACCATCATGGCCAAGACAGAAAGACTCAGGAGGAGTTTCTATCCTCAGGCTATTCGACTCCTCAATCAGGACACGCCCCCCTCACTTTACAATATAGTATTATAGTACATTATTATAGTATAGTATGCTATTCATGATAGCTGGACTCATTCCATACTGTCTCCATCATATTACTGCACTGTTCATGCAGCTACACTGAAAAAAGAGAATTGTTGGACCAACTTAAAAAAATTGCTTCAATTGGTAACACACAAATGAATTGTTTTTTCAAATCAAGTTAACAAGTTTAAGGAAGTTTAACCTGTTAACTTGATTTGGAAAAACGTAATTCATTTGTGTGTTACCAATTGAAGCAATTTTTTTAAGTTGGTCCAACAGTTCATTTTTTAGAGTGCAAATGTATTTCAGTCGTTAGAGCCCAAGCAGTGTTTGATTAAGACTGCGTGGTGAGGATTCCATACTGACAAATCAGAACAGGCCTGGGGGGTGCAGATGATTTCAGCAAGTATAAAATAGTCCGCAAGCACAGCAGCCAACACAGTGTGCTTTGCTCCCAGCTCTAGAACAATGGCAGTGCATGAGAGGGTTATAGTGCTGCTTCTTTTATTAGATTGCAGCTGTGAAGCTCAACAGAAGTTGGGGTTTCCTGCAAGCACTCCCCTGGGGCTGGCTAGCTATCTGGCCAAGCAAGGGGCTCCCCAGTCGGCGGGCTTCCAGAGCGGGCTCCCCAGTCGGCGGGCTTCCAGAGCGGGCTCCCCAGTCGGCGGGCTTCCAGAGCGGGCTCCCCAGTCGGCGGG
>JAODLD010000040.1:19421759-19474522 GCA_026781065.1 Mormyrops boulengeri | reverse complement strand
GGTGGCTTGTGTTGCTGTGACTGAGGCACCCTTCTTGCCCTTGCAGGTGCTCAAGGCACAGGTGTTCTGGGCCCCATTGCTATCCAACAGGGTCCTCCCATGGCTGGACAGCTGTATATACTGAAGGGATAGGTACCTGCTGTGCATGGTACCAGGATGGAAGGAGCCACTTCACTTACCTTGCATGTTCTGCAGTGCTTGTCATGCTGTTTCCCTGTTATGTGGTGGCTGCAGTGCTGGAACACAAAGGCACTTTCTATTGTGAATGAATAAAGCACATGTATTTGATGGCATGTTGTGTAGTGTTGTACTCCCAATCCACATGCCTACTGCAAGCTGTACACAAATATCCAACTGACCATGTCACAGGTGCCTTGGATTGTACTGGACCCTCTAGCCACTATCAGTGCTACTTAAGGGGATGGTTTGGGGAACCTTGGCTTATCCTGTGGGGCTGTCCATTTAACATGAGAAAGCAAGGGTAGAAGTCCTTGGTAGGGCCTTCCTTTATCCTTAGGGGGACTAGGAAATGGCTCCAATTCATCTGTATGGAGTTTTGGGCCGGGTACCCCGATAATCCAGTAACCCTGCTTCGTAGTACAGGCCACAGGAACAATGGTATAAAAGTGAACCTAAAATACATGAGCACATGGACATCGTAAACTCAAGGAAACTGGAATCTAAGGGAACAAACATCCAAATAGGGAAGGCTTGTCTATTCAGCCGTCAACCCACAATTGTGGAGTTATTTGCTTCAGAGCCGCCCCATTAACCCATTTAGCCATGTGGGAAGCCAGGAAGCAGAGTAACATACTGGAACAGAATATCTGCTGGCTAAAGGAAGAAACATGCATAATGTTACTATGGGAATTTAATTACACACTTATTGGATACAAAGAAAGCAATCTCAAATTTTAACATGGGTAACATGCCAGTGTAATATTCTGAAAGTCAGCTACTGAACTGTGCTGTAAAAATTTACATTAAATTAAGCACTACTGTCAAGATCGGTTCTTGCCTTTCCCCTTTCTGACCATTTTCTTGTTTGGCCAGTGAGTGTTGCTGGTCATCCTGTTCTGTTCTCTGTTTTACCCTAGATTTACCCTCATTCGGTCCATAGTGATTGATTACTCTGAGTTCAAGGTTAGCCCCAACATCCTTTGGCATTTGCACGATTTGTGCTCAAGAACTCTGTCAACCCTGTGCTAATTAAGTACCCTGTGTTTAATCCTTGGTGTTAAAGTAAACTTTAAACTTGGCTGTCGATGCCCAGTTTGTGACTCCTGTGTTTTAGTTAACTCACACCTGTCCCTTGTCTAGACCTCGTTATCAATGTTTAAATGTACCTGGCCATTCCCTTTTCCCCTGTTGGGAATTAAATGTGTTACCTGAGCATGCTTGAAGATGGTCCTTGCTGTATACCCTGTCTTAAGTGTGTCCCCAGTCTACATTTCTAAATGTAGTTTGAGCCTTGTTTAGTCCTTGTACAGCAGACCTCCCTCTGTTTAGACCCCTTGTGGTCTCTGTGTTTTTGTGTTTGAGAACAAAGTTCCCTGAACTCCAAAGCTGCCCGTTGGGCCGTGATCCATACCCAGACGTGACAGCTCCCAGGGGGGTGAACCTTGCTCAGCTTGCTGGCACAGATTAGGAAAATAACAGTAGATACTTTTTATAGTCTGTGAAAAGACAAAGATCGATATTCGGCAGAGATATGATAATGAATTATAAACATGTTCTGGGCCAGTGCTAAGCGGTGAATGAGCTGATGCAATCCCTCTCCCTGTATTACAGAGAGCATCCAGTGCTATAAAACAGGGGCGAGTATCCCAAAAGTGTTGTAGCACCAAGATCATCACCATAGCACAAAGATTGTCAGGTAATGCTTCCTTTATGAATATTTCTGAGCCTTCCCCTGCCGTCCTACGCTTCAGAAATTTGCAAGCCATCACTGTTACTTTGTGTATCTACCTGCAGCACTTGAATGTGAGAGCAAACAACCCAGAAGTAGGAGTATCTTTATCTTACCCCTAAAAATCAACTTTGATGTTTTCTGATTGATGCACTGAATTGCCACCATAATGATTGATTCACCACAATGCATCTCTACACCCCTAATCTCTATTTGTGTAATTGTGACTCTCCACTAATCCCTCTCTGATGCCATTAAGACAATATCTACCTAGATGGACCATATTTATGCCTACAGATCTCACATACACATACACACACAGACACACAGACACACACACTATGCAAGTATCCCAGTTTGGTGTTTGGAAAATCTGGTCACCCCCTACGAAAAAGTAAAGAAATCACTTAGATCATGCATCTTACATTATAATGCTTTTCCAGGTGAGACTTTGGATGCTTACAGTACATTCACTTTAGGAACGTTTTCATTCCCCTTGAGCACTTTCACGCTCCCTGAAACTCCCAATGCAGTATAGGACCAGTGGCAGTGCATGCTGGGGGATTTTATCATACCCTCTCTCTATTCCCTCCTGGCCCTCCTCTGTGTTTTATATCTAAGGAAGAGACTATATCAATTTCTTTGGCACTGCTTCTGATACACAGGAGGAAATCTAATTACACTGGTGCCGTAAGGATTGGCCAGCCGGCATGGCACAGATACATTTTTAAAACATGTCCTTGGAAGGTTCCGGATGGTCAGGTGGTGGCTACTACCACTCTCAGCTTCTAAGGCTGCACTCCACAGCTCTGTTTAACTTGGGTGAATGTTGCTTGAGAACCAGGACCTTTTATAGGGTGGGTCGGTCCTCATGGGCCAGGTAGGTTTACCATGATGAAGGTATGGAGGTTTGTTTGTCTGTTACCAGTATGGACCATCTTTATCCCCATCACAGATGTATTTTAATGCATTTTAGAAGTAACTATCACTCTTTCATCTAATGATCATGCACTCAAACACATTATTGTATCATAATACTGTATATGAGTACCACTCCAAACCAGATCATTCATTTATTCGAAGTAGCTTACGTGGCTTGCCATTTATAGATATGAGTACTTGCAGAAATATTTCACCTTGCTCAATACTGCAATAACAGTAGAAATTTTGACTGGTAGCTGAATGTTCAGTGTGTTATGACGTGCTTTATGTTATCCCCATGCTGTGAATTAATAGTTGCATACACTATTTTTAGTCAGTTTATATTATTGGGAACCAGGAGATTCCTTCCCTATTCAGAGCAATGAAACTCCAGCACCTGCCTGTGGTTGAGGATTTCCTAGCAAGCAGAAACATAACACAGATTAGGATGCCCAATATTGAACAGGTTGGCAAGACATCAACCTTTCCAAATCTAGACCTGAAAACTTCTTATAATACAGTGACGAGTGGAGGACTTCCGAACACTTTGAACTCCTCGTTATGTATTGTGGCTCAGTCAGTGCTTCCTCTGTCTCCCAGGAATCTATCAACAGCGTGTTAAGAGATATTAAATAAGTGCATCTATCTGCATCTTGATTATATATTGATATATTTACCATATCTGGATTCCCATGTGAAACATGTCAGATTGGTCTTGAAATAGCAGTTAGGGAGTGGAGACCAGGGTTTGAGACTCTGCCCCAATTTAATGTGTGTGGAGTTTGCATGTGTTATGAAGTTTCCTCTGGGTTCTCTGGTCCTGCTCCCCAAGTCCAAAAATATTCTAAAGTGAATTGGAGATTCCAAACTGCCCGTAGGTCTGAATGTGCGTGTGAATGGTATGTGTGTCCTGCAATGGGTTGGTGATCTGTTTTGGGTCATTCCCCTCCCTCTGCCCATTCTTTCCAGGATAGGCTCTAGACCCTGCATTGGACCATCAGGTATGGAAAACGTACTGGTGTATGGTATAAGAGGTTCATAGATTTCCAGGTTTTGCTCATTTTTACTAAAGAATTATTGGAGATTTTGGTTTTATAAGAGCTTCTATCTCTATTGACTAATATAGTGCTTGCTTAGTCAGTGAGGGTAGATATGCTTTTATTTTGAAGCATTATTAAATGGGAAGCTTGGCTGTTTTTGCTTTTCCTTCCTGAACATAACCTGGCCACTTTGGTGTTTCATGTCTGCAAAATAAAAGGCCTGCTGTTCTGGGACAGAGAAACCGTCTCTAAAGGTCGACCGCTGAAGCCGCCTTCAACAAGCTAAAGAAAGTCTTCGCAACTTCCCCATTCTAGTGCATGCCATTGAGGAGAGTCTGAATATTGAGCTTCTCTGGTCTTAAATAAGCAGTAAGTCATTGATATACACTGAATGTCAAACGCTCATGGGAATTTTACTTACACAAAAATGTTCTGAGGGCAGAAGGAAAAATGACTGGTTCAGAGAGATAACCAATTAGATTGTAAAGGAGGTGGGTCCAAGCAGGGAGAGGAGGCGGGACCAAGACATGGTCCCACCTCACCAGCTGCCTGTCAGATGTAATCTGGAGCAAAACCATTGTACTATTACAGGATTGCAAACTCCAATCAGAAATAATGCAGATGTTCGTGAATGAGTTTGATAATCAACAGACGTTTTCTGTTTTTGATTCAGCTTTCACACATAATGGGTGGATAGAACAAGTTCTAGAAAGTGTGGCACATTTCTGTAGCCACATGCCATTGAAGAGAATCTAAATATTGAACTTCTCTGGTCTTAAATAAGCAGCAACTCATTGATATATAGGCTACAAGTGAATATACCATATTCAGCATTGATGGCTGACCAACCATGTAATGGGTTTAACAAAGTTCACCTCAATTCATCATAAACATCAATACTCATTTTACTAAAGTAAATATTCTATGAGTTGACGTGAATTGCTGAGAAGAATATATATGCTAATAGGACAGCTAAGATCAGCTATATGTCTTTAATCATTTTATGAAATAAATAATGTAAAACAATGTTAGCCGAGTTCATTCTACTAATGATAGGACCAAAATTGTATGTATTCCAACCAAAACCATTTAGGAACTGAAATTATTTACTGCAGACTGTTTTTTTGTATTATCATTTCTTTTCAGGATGAGGTGTTCATAGAACCATGGGCTCAAAAGGCTTGCAGTAAAGAAAAAAATGTTATTGTAAGCTTTGTCAGAAGTCTGAAACCCTTGCTTGTAAAAGAGAAATGGAAAATTGAAAAAAACATGAATATTTACTAGGCTTGTAAAAACATACAAGGCCTTGACTTTTTCATGCAGTCTCTTATATGAGGTGCTTAAAAATAACATTATCCCCGAATTTCTGTGTTTTTACTTTGCAGAATCCACAACCAAATGCACAAATTCAGTTCTGCTAAGCTGCAACTACAGCACATCAGGGCAGATCACTCCCCAACCAGTTATACTGTTAGGCTGAAAGTCAGTGAAGTTGTTCTAGAAAATATATAATGACAAAGGAGTTTTTAATGTTTTTCAACTTTTGACAATTTATTCCTATAATGTCATAGTTGTTTTCTTAAGAGAAGCAAACAAGTTTTCCTTTTTGAGATATAGTTCTTTATAAGGTGCTGTGTGTGGGTTTTTTTTGTTTATTTTTAAACTTGTAGTTTTTATTTAACTGCATTCTTTTTTAAAAAAAAAACAGGAACCACACATGCTACAGTTATGTCCTTATTATTGTATACTACTTCACTTTTCTGTTTTCAGCCCGTGGACAATTGTGTGGATGGAAGCTGTGTTTATCTCATGGTAGTAGTTGGTGCATACAGGAGTGATATTCCTCCAGACCAGGGAGCTTATTTAAAAAAAATGTTTCTACATTCTAACGGGACAGGAAATGTTCATGCAAAAATTCGATGTTCATATGAACAGTAGAAGTCCAATTAATAAAGGCTAGCGTAAACCGCGATATCCATCGAAAAGGTTAGAAATCTCACATATCATAGAGACATTCTCACATGTGCATGCTTAAGAGACCTACCCATTCCCACCCAATAATGTCCTATGTTGGCAGTGCAAATTAACCACATTTATATATAAATGTGCAAATCCTACGTTTGTCCATAACAATGGAGGCAGCGACCAGAGGGAAGAAACTAAAACTTTTCCGATTGTGAAGTTCAGACTTTATTGTCCGAGGCGGTGGAATACCTAACCACTCTGTTTGGCAATTCTTCTGTGGGTGTGACAAATCAAAAAAAGAACGGCAGCATGTGACTGCTGCACTTAATGCGGTCGACTCATCAAGCCGAAATATTTTTTTTTCAAAATGGCAGACCTCAAATTGGAGGCGAAAAAGCGTATTGCCACACACTGGCGCAGTGTGTCAGCCACTGATGGGGGATCCTTGACGTGGACTGTCTCTGATTTGGTTGCCCAATTGGGTGCAATAATTGGAGAGACATCCCTGTCGGGAATCATCTCCCATGGCCATACAGATGCGGCATGGGACACAGACCCCACGAAGTCAGATAAAGTTCCTGAGGGAAATACAAATGTAAATGATATCTATTGCGAAAATCATTTTATTAACATATGCAGTGACTGAGATGCCTGAGGGTGACACTGGACAAAGCAGACCAGCACTTGGCCCTGAAGCTCTCATCCTGTGAGGCACTTCCACCTTACATGGGTGTGTCCTCACAAACGCCATCATGGACCTACAGAGACAGACCATCAAAGAGCCCAGGACCATGACCTCACACTTGGATGGAATCAAAGGGGCTTTGGATGAGATGTGTGCTTTATTAAAAGAATCAGTCAAAAAAGTATTCCTGCGCCTGTGTTACACTTTTCTGCATACATGCTCCCTCTGTCTCACAGCAGATAGGTCAGCTGGTTCAGGTGTCAGCAATGATATCATCTGCTTCGACATTTAGCGGTTTAGGGAGAGGCAGGTTGTGTTGGTGGGTTATTTATTATGCACGCTGCTGTGATGTTGCACACCTCTGCCGAGTGGTATAACAGGAAGCCATCCAACCTGTCCAAACACCGCTACCTGTTTTTCAAACAACCTATGGTGTGCTTCACCACCGAATGTGCCACTCCATGCGGCCCATTGAACCGCCATTCCTCTTCTCTGCATGGGTGGCGATATGGGGTCAATAGCTAGCGCTTTAGTGTGTAAGCACTGTGTCCTGTGAGCGGCACACGGATATTTTAGTTGAAAGAGACCAACTTTAGTGTGTTTTTGGACCCCACTACATAGCTCTCTTTGTGTCCTTTGGGGTGTATATTGAGCCCTTTTTTGAAGTGCACCATCTAGTGGGGACAGAAAATATAGCAAATGGTTCATGCAGCTTCATTTGAGCATCACTACCTTATATTATACAAAAACTCTGGCATATCTCATTGCATACGTGAGAATATTCAACTTACCAGTGCTTCTGCCATCTTCCATCCTACACTGCTGTTTTGTAAAATAAAAGCATCTTGTGTGGATCCAGACCAACATGCAACAACTTTTGTTACCACCATGTTGGCATCATAGATGAGTTGCTCATTGATGGAATGAAACTACTTTCAGTTCGTAAAAGCAGCTTCATTCTCTGCTGGTGCTTTTATTGCGATGTCCATGCAGTCAATAGTGCTGATCACATTAGGAAAGTTGGACATTGCTGCCAGTTGCATTGTAATGCTTGTCTGTACATCCATGCCAGAGGGAAACTTAATATACCATCTTGACAGTCAGTTTATGCCAGTCAGTACTTGAGGAATAATGAAACTCAGTCTGGGCTGGGATAGGCTATCCCTGATCTGTCAGTCAATTCCCATTGGTATGTTCCTGTCACCAGAAATCCAAGTGTTATCAGTACTTGGAGCCGGACATAAACTGCATGATTCCATAATATAGGTTGTTCAAAGACCAAGACTATCACAAAATTGCATCAGAAGTGCACTTGGCAGACTGAGATGACTGAAAAGCTGCGAATCATCATTGGAAAAATAATCATGCAGATGCAATTGCCTGCGTGCAACGTCCTCTAGTGCGGCTAAACATCCTCTAGTGCGGCTAAACGTCCTCTAGTGTGGCTAAATGTTCCATGATGCTGCAGATGATACACTTACACAGAGGCTTTTTTAATTATAATGCATAATAAAAGTATCTATAATGCATTATAGATAACTTCACAATGCATTCATAATGTATAATAAACATGGCTATAATGTGTTATGCCTTTTGAAGTGTTATAGCCATGTTTGTAATGCTTTACAAATCTGTTTTTAAATTACTAAAAACATAGGAGTCTGTTAAACATGTAAGCAATAGTTCTGATATGTCATCTGATAATTCTGTTTGTTCTTATGCATAATGTTTGCCTTTACAGACATAACAGGCCAGCTTGTAAATCAGTAAGAAAATAGGCCCACTTTTAGGGAATGACAAACATTAATATAACATTTTCTGGCAATGAATCCAACCAGATAATTACTACTGCAGGGAGTCCTTGCACTTTGTTGTATGTAATCGTGGATCAATTCCATTTGAGCCTCTTAAGTACATTGTGATTCACATTCCCAGGAGTTGTTAATACCAGGAATTGCAGCCATGTGTAGATGTGTATCATCAATCAGCTATCTCCTTTAAACAAGCCATCAGTATCCAACCTTCGATACGGACTTCAAAGATACTTAATTACAGAATGAGTAAACACAGAGTTTGGGACAAGTGAATTGTGGTCTTTTGTGTGTTTGTGTTTGTGTGTGTGGGGGGTGGGGATAATTTGTTTTACCTGTGTATGTAACTTACATGTAAGTTTGCATGACTTAAGGCATTATAAGCCTGGGTGACATAATATTGCACTAAACCAGACTTGTTTGTTGCTTTGTCTTTTCTAGACTTTTTATAGACTCTAGGCATGTCTGTGTTTTTGTTATTTTTTATGTCTGATGCCCTGATAAAGTACGCTGTTATTCAAGCATAAGGTTATACAATAGTTAAGGAGCTTAACTTACAGCCAAAAGATATCTGGTTCAATTCCCAGTGGAGGCCAGAACTGTATTATTTACAAGGTGTTTGACCTGAATCCATTCTCTAAAAATAACCTGCTTTATTAATGGCCAGATAAAATGAGCTCTTTATAGCTCTATGGGCATGCATTTGTTGTTTGTTTGTTTGTTTGTTTTTGTGAAACAATTCTGAATTAAATGTACATAATACGAATGACATGAAACATGGAACTGAAGGACAGCAACTGCATAATAGCAATCAAAGTATTGCAGTTGTAGTTATATAGCAACATATCATATCAAACATTCTAAGTGGCCAACTTTTTTGTTTCATTGTTTGATTCCATTTAAAAATGTGTATTATTGTTTTCTGTAACACTACATTGACTGCACCTTCATAAAACATTCATTATGCATTCATAATAACAAACATTATAATCATATTAAAGGTACTTTAGGATGTTAAGGTATACTTGGATGTTGCTTATGAATGTTCTATGAATGCATTATGAAGGTGCACTGAATGTTGTATGAATTCATAATGAATGTATCATGAGAGTGCAGTCAATGTAAAATGTTATCTTGCTTTTTTTGTTACAAAAGCAAGGAGGTGTTGCTGATTTACTCTTGAATGGATATTAGAATATTTTAAGTAGCCTTATGGAGCTGTTCAGTTATAGCTATTATAACTGTCCAACACGAGACACCAGTATTGTGTCTTCATCCTCTTGTGCATTCAATACTCAGCACCCAATGGTAGGGCTCTTGACCGAAAATGAAACGTAGCACCTGCAATTCAGTTAGTTCACAGAGAAAAATGTCCAGCCGTTGATTATAGCAGTACCATATATAAATAAATTGAAATACTGTCAAATATTTAATTTGATAATGTTGATTTCACAATATACTCCATTTGTATTGCTTTTTGTAGAAAAAGTAACTAAACAAAATTAAATACTTGCCCAATACCTAAACTAAATAACAGTCAGTTTGCAAACAAATAAAAGCTCCAGAGAGAAACAGTGTGCATTAAATAAATGACAAAGCCCACATCAATCATTTACAGTGACAACTTCTGCACTTTCATGCAATTAAAATAAATTCAGCCCTATCCAAGTTTGGCAGCCTGCAACCTGCCATGCCATTCTTACAAATACTCATCTGTTTAAAATCTTTTCTATATGAGTATGAAAAAGTGTCCCTTTCAAAATATATATAGTTGTAGCGTTCAGAATATTTGTGGCAGATAGTGATGGCTTTCTCTACGAATATTTCAAAGGCAAAGCCTAAAAGCAAGTAAACAGGTTTAACTGCCTGTAAAACCCTAAGACTTTCATGGGTACTTGGAGATTAAGCATATACTCATTGACTCTAGTTTATAGAAGAGGCCAATCACGCTCGTGATCAATCAGAATTGTTGAACCTGACAGACAGGGCCACCCACTTAATCAAACACTAAGGCTGTGTAAAAATTAAACAGTAGAATCCTCCTGTATTGGACTGAGTAATGTGTGGTGAGAGGGCTGTCTGCTATGTGTCATCTATTTCTCTGGAAAAATATTAGAAAAATAGGAAGTTAATCTGTGGGCATGTGTGACATGCCCATGTTAGATGTTAACGCCTCTTTCAATTCATTGACGTTTCATTAAAATTTTCCAGATGAGTAAAGGATCAGCTTGAAACATCTTTATTTTCTGTTGACCTTGCAAATAATTTGACCAAGTCATTTTCAATACTACATTATTAGTCATGCAGTAACAGGGAAAAAAAGACTTTCAGTATGTTAATATTGAACATTCTGATTATGATTTCATTAATATATAGCTTTTGCGTCACAACATGACAAAATGGAGCAGAATAATGCAGACTAAAATGCTCACTGTTTATCGATACGGTTTCTAGCTCAACGTTCAGAGAAGACCTCAGATATCTGAATATTTATGAAGGATGGATGATTTCTAAATGCTGCAACTGATGTTTGAAAGAAGGACAGAAGGAGATTGAATGTATTAAAGGAGTGTGGCGTTTTGACCAAAACATGTCTGCAAACCAAAAGCCTCATTAATCATGTATGGCAAGAAATCATCAGTTTGCAAACACAGGATAATCCCATTTTCACTAAATATATATACGGCAATTGGATGAAGTTCTAAGTACTGTTTAGTTGTGTAGTTATTCTCAAAAATATATAAGCAAAGAAAAAGTATTGGTAGAGAGAGTTAATAAAGGTCGCCACTGCTTTTTTGTTAATTTCACCAAAAGAAGAGAATTTTGCTGATATTAACTATGAACTCTCCACACCAACAACTAATTATATTAAATTATAACAATTTTTATTACTATTGTCGTGGTTGTTTGTTTTGCTGTTGTTGCTGCTAATAATAATGGTGATAATAACAGAGGAAAAAACACCAAAAATATAACCTTTCTTGTGGAAAAAAAAGGAAAACAACAGTTCATGGCAACTCTATCAAGATGTGAATATAGGTACATCCAAGAATAGACGTATACTATCAAAGTGTAGCAATATCAAAATCATCACTCATAGAGTCATTTCTGTATTCCCTTCCTCATGACATTCCAGCTGAATGTACTGTACTTTACTATGCTGGAGTTCCCAGCAATGCTTAACCGGTGGGTAATGTAATAATGCCCCCCTCCCCACTCCACCCCAGCCCAATGTTATTTCTTTGATGGAAAAGACCGAAGTCAGGGATAGACTGACCCTTTCTGTTTTCCATTTAAGGTAACAGTGAGTCACCCATGCCAAGAATTCTCTGCTTTAGTGGCATTCATATTGCCCATAAAACTGTGTAACCTGGGAAGAGACGTCATTATAGAAGTATATCCATCGATATTTTGGCATGCCCTGTAGTGGTTTAATATCTTCCGAATTCAATAAAGTATTTCTCAAATGACTCAGGATATGAGCTATATAAGCCAATTCATCCCACTCTAACCAAATCCATCTGTGCAGCCACATTCAGTTACTATAAAGTTAATGTTTCTTTTGCGCTGTTTCTGAAACGTTCTGCTTTGTTTGGTGCCGCAATGCCACCCACAAGCTGTACACAGCTATACTTTGACAGGTTTTTATTAACTGTGCAGGTCTGAAGCAAGTAGCACACATGTATACTGAAAACAGGCGCTAGTATGTACAGTAACAGGCCTGTAATCTGCTAATGACAGAGACAGATAAGAAAAAATGGCTTTTGATTGAAAATCGGGACTATTGCCATAAGGGCCAAATAATAAATCTGGGATTCTACCATCTGCCTCTGCAGTCTGTGCGTTACACAGACTAAAAAGTTAAGGCACCGTTTAATATAATACAATCACGGGGAGGTGAATGTATATTTTTAAATAAAATATTAAAACAAGCATAGTATGGTCCTTTTTAATGCTTTATATTTGTCTAATGCTATAATTAAATTCATTTGTCTTATTCTGTCTTAGTGATGTTATAATGTATCACAGCAGACCCGTGTAAAGCACCACTTTTGTGAAAGGAGTTACATAAAAAGAAATTGAATTGAATTAGCTGAACACGAATAGGATTCATGGTGTAAAAAGAAGGTGAACTTTCAGTGTTCCCAAAAGTTAACTTTTTACCTGTTGCCTAGTAGTGGATTTATCACCAGTACATTTGAGGTTAAGTGCTTTTCAGGAGGGTGCGACGGCAGAAGCTCTCATGGGACTGAAACCTGGACCTCACAGGTTATGAGTCCGCTGGCCCCAACATTGCAGATGATGGAGACGATGCCGGCCTCTGTTCTGCCAGGGTCCATGCTTCTGTCAGACAAACCTCTTTAGCTTGGTTGTTGTATCTGAAGGTGTGTGGGGATTATTTCCCAGTGTGTGTGTCGCCAGGTTCCTTATCAGTATTGTAGCACAAAGCACAGGACATCTCTGAAATTCTCAGCTTGCGTGGCACTAACTTAGGAGAACAGTTACAGATTTCTGGCAATTTACAGGCTAAAGTATCACGACAGTGATTTGAAGCACACTTACCGTGATAGAGCGAATGTGTAATGCTTGTGATACTGTACACAGCCCTGTATTTCCCTTACCAGAGAGCTGTATATCCCCAAGATTTAGAAAGTGCAAAACTGCCAACTTCATCAGTCAGTCATACTTTTCCATGAAATGAGTGAAAGTGGAAAAATATTAAATGGTATGGACCATTTGGTATAGACATAATATTATATGAAGTGTTGTTCTATCAGATATCAATACATATACAATATAATTTGAATTGGTATGGAAAATAATCTGATATCTTGACATGTCTGTGTGCTTACATGATATGGGTGAATTACTTTATGTTACATCCTGCCTGCCTGACCCTCCTGTTTGCTCCCTATCGTGGCTCTAATGAGCCCCTCCTGTTGCTTGTTACCCCTCGTCTGCCTTTGTGTTTATGTACCTGTTTGTCTCGTCAGCTCCAGTCCAGGCATTTTCTGAAAGAATCAAATACCATTTCTTAAGGACATTTGCAACAATGCATCCCAATAAGGTTTTGGACAGCTGACAGGGGGAATGAAAGGATGAAATGGATTTTGAAATATATGACTTCCAATGGTGATGCCGTGGTGGCTCTGAGGTGGCTGTTCTCCTCCCTGGCACTTCAGACTGCTCAGTGGAGTATGGTTGCACAATACTTCTATGTGGAGCTTCCAAGTTTTCAAATTTGAATGGGTTGCTATGGAATATTGTAGCATCTTCTCATACTTTGTATGCACACTGATGAATTGGGGACTCAAAACTGCTTTCGATCAATGATTAAATGTGAATGGATGAGTGGCAGGAAAAAGATTAGTGTCCCATCCAGTATTTAGCAGACTTATGGACTTGGATCCCAAGGTCATTGTTCACAATGACCCAAAATGGAAAAGTGGTTTTTGAAAATGTTTAGATGGCAAACACATGGGATAGGAGGATAACCATGGGCAGAGGAAGGTATACAGGAAGCTTTCCACTGTAATAACTCCAGTGAAGCCGAGTATGCTAATCAGGCTAACTAGATACAGTAGCTGCTATAGGCACTGCTAATGGCACAGTAAATACATGAATATGTCACTGATGCTAATCTTCTACCAGCAGAGCAGAACTTTTGGAAAATTAATAGGCAACAATAAAAATGCAAAAACTCCAGAATCACCACTGAAAATCGGAGAACAATAACATGCGATAAAGAACAAACTATTGTTGAGAATCTGATTAAGGTAGTCAGGTTTTATTACAGCCCAATTGCGTATTACTGTCTTCAGGTTTCTCCAAAAGGGAAAATCGTTGATTTTTGTTGTTTTCTTTCCTTCTTCAGCTGATGCCTGGTTGGCTTTATCCTGGGATGAACTAAAACAAATAATAACAACTTCCTAAACAAAATGTCGATGAAGGCAGATGAAGTGGAAATTTCGGCATGGAATGCTCCTTTCCGTCCCTCGACTCCCCAGTATTATACATCTACCTAACTGAGCTGGAGTGAGAAATCCACCCTCATCATCTAGGATGTATGCGGATCCGTCTGCAAAGAAAGCTGGAAATTGCCTCTCAGCTGCCTGACACTGTCTCAAATATTATTTTTTTTTGCAGCTGGTACCGGTGGTGATATAAGATGTATTTTAGCAGTCGATGCATGATAATGATTATTTTTATGATAATTACTATTTTCCCCTAGTTGACATTTTTATCTTCATCAGTTTATAAAGGAGGGTGTTTACTGAAAGAATAAATCCCAAAAGGAAAAAGTTTTCCTGAAGGAAAGTTCCATCCATTTCTAAGTGCTTATTCTGGACAGGACTGGAATGTGTCCCAGAGAGCAAAAGGCACAAGTATTGGGATAAATCCGCAAAAAAGGGAAACCTTCCTAAAGGGAAAGAATAATTTCACAAGAAAGAAAAAGTCATTGAAAATGACAAAGGTTATTCATAAAGACATGGACTTGGGTGGGAATCTGCACTGAGCTGCTGAATAAAGACAGAGTACTTGGGAATAGAAGAGGAATAGAAGAGGAATACTGCTTCACAGTGGCTTCTGGTTTACTCCATTCCGGAATCTTTGTCCTCTTTTAATCTGAACTTCCTTACTTCTGGCTCATCCCACAACGATCGCCACACAATATAAGTAAGATGACAGGTGGGGTCACAGTGTTGTTCTCATTTCCTATCAAGACTAAAAATGAATGATGATTTGCAATCATTTTGCCCTGATATTAAAATCGCTGGCCTTTGACCAGGTGTCACAGTAAAACACCTGACAAGTGGCTTTGGGAGAATGTTTAAATTTCCTTTGCAGTGTGGCTACGTATTTCAGCAAAAAACAGTGAGAGAGATACATTTTAAGCATGATCAATGGCTTAACTGTGTCTTACCAGCTAGGGTTGTTGGGTCAATCCTTCTTTCCAGAAAGGCATCTCTCTCACTTGCTTACTCACTGCTGAGTATGAGAGGTAATAAATTAACGAAAAAGTAGAAGACAAGGTTGAGAAGAGGTCTATGACGAGAGTGGGTTTTCAATGAGTAAGACAAACACACAGACTGCATTCAAAGCTTCAAACACGGCACGCATCAATGATCATGCAATAATGTCTAGTCGCACTTCAGGAAAGTTGTCAAATTATTCTGAGGGTTTGCTTATGGATTTTAATCTGATCGTTGAAAGAGGCTGAATTTTATGGCACAAGAAATTTTACGGCACATGGAATTGTAAAATAAAGCAAGTCCCAGTAAACCAAAGGGAAGGGTTCTCTCAGGCGGAGAAATATGGATTATTGATGTTGTAAAATGGTTTATCAGAAAACTGCCCAGGGGAAAAGAAAGACCTGGATTTATATTTAAAAATGTTCCCCAAAACTGTCACTGACAACAAGATGTGCTCAACAGTGTTTTAGATGTATAATCTTCAGTGTATCAGTTACATTCAGTTTTGTACAATGGAGTGATCAGCTTCAGTTTTTCTGTTTATAAGCAGAGATGGATTGTTCAGGTCCAGAAAGTCCAGAAACCAAGTTTTTTGTTTCAACCAACCAGCTGAGGACTCTCTGGTTATGACTCTTTATGCTCAACTGTTTGGTCGAAACAAAAATTTGGTCTGAATCTTTACTTTCGCGACCTGAATTTCCCACCTCTGTTTATGAGTAAAGGGGTTTTTACATGTTTATGCCAAACAATGTGCATTTTGTCTTAAATGAACAACATCACTGCATCACTGTAACAACATTGTATCATTTTATACTCTACCTACGGAGGTGTAGAGTGATCAAGGAACAAACAGAACAAGCAAGGCCGTGGACTTATAGCACAGCACTAACACAGGTAGCTATGGCTTCTGTGCAGTCAGTCATTTATTTGATTCAAAAGTGATACTAAGCAGGAATACAAGTGTACAAAGAAAGACTTGATTAGCAGCAGCCTCACTGCTGAACATTAGACAGCCTCCCAGATTTATCTGTCTCTTGGTGGTGTTACAGTACATAGCATTAGAAGTCCTGCAGCGCTGAAATTTTGAGGACTGAAAACAGGACGTGGCTGAGCCCGAATGGCCGGTTCCGAATGGGGCTGGAAGGATGAGATGGTTGACATTTGGTCTGAATCTTATGACCATTTATTTCAGTGTAAGAATCAGATTAAAAGTTAAGTGATTACATCTGTGCCAACGGTGTCTTAATATTATCATATTATCTGTAGAAAATTATAGTGCTAATAATGATAATGGGATTATATCGATACGCCATTGTCACAGGAATGATGATGGTTGTAATTATTATTGTTATTATTATTGGTAGCTGTAGTGGTATCTGTATTGTCAGTAGTAGTTATCGCAAAAATAACCACGATGTATTGGGTAAAACTTTCACCTCACACCTGCAGGGCTTGGGAATAATTTAATCTCTTCTGTAGAAATTCTACATGTTCTTTACATGTACATATTTGGTTCTCTTAGTGACCCTCTTTCCTGATGGACCATATGTTTCACACATGTATGTTTCCTGAATCACTCTACCTGCTCAGACAGGTTCTCTGCTCACCTTCACTTCTTGAGGATTAAGCAGTTAGTGAGTGTGAATTATAAACAGTCACGAACGGCCTCTGGCATTCTGCTTAAGATGACACGTCTGCTCTTGGCAGCCTTTTTGTCGCTGTTTGTTATTCCAAATACATAAAAACACAGAAACAGAAAAAAATGACAGAGGAGAGATGAGCGGGAGAACAGACGATATTCATTCCCGTGCATGTCGAAGAGTGCCAGGGAGGCAGAGCGTCTGAGAAATCGCTGTAAAGCAGTGCTGAATGAAGTGTGCGAACTGCCTGCATCACTATCTATCGCAACGTTGGCCGCAATTACAGTGTGTTTACACATAAATAGCGCTTCACCAATGAATCAGTAGCTGAGTGAAATGTTTCACACCTTCCCAGTGAAGATCTGCTTATAAATAAAATATCAATATTTTTGATGTTGTGTGGTGATGTTTCATGACATGATGGAAAAGGAGAGCATATGCCTTCAGAATGAGAGCAGTCACATTCCCAGTTTCAGCAAAGTTCAAAGACCATGGCCATATATTGCATTCGTGTGCGACTTATTACTTCTTAATACTGAGGAGCATGTTCCTGACTATATTCCGCCCCCTTTCTAAGGGGTTACCATCATATTAGATGGTGTGCAGCCGTTTCTTCTAGCTGAGGTCCTCCATACGTCTTGGGGGACTATATACTTGGAATATTTTACACACTATTTCAAGGGCTATGAGGATCACCTTTCCCGCTACAATACACATGGAAGTTCAGTAACTTCTCAGGTTACCCAGAGATACCAGTTTCATTATCACCTTCTCCAGGAAGATAGGAAATGTTGTGCATTGTTCATTTCAGCAGTTTTTCATCTGTATTGTTTTGTATGGAATTTGTCATCTCGCGCTGATCTGGTGTTCGTGTCTCCAGCATACTCAACTGCAAACCCATCAATGGGCACAGTCGCAGCCTCCCATTCATTCACAATGCATGATGATTTCTATAAAAGACAGGCATAGTGATATATTTTCATCATACTTTTTGTTTGGCGAATTGCAAAGGGGAATCTCCAGGCTAGTTTGCATCAGATAAACTCATTCATAGCTCCATTGTTTGTTTATTTTTTTCATTTGGAGTTCTCTTCCTTTCTTATTTGGTCCCTGAAGGTTGAAAGAACAGAATTTGCACTTGTGGCCTATTTTGTATATGTGCGGAGAACAAACCAAGGCAGACATCATGTCCATCTGGAGACATGAAGGAGGGCTCTTTTGTTGTGATTGTTTCTTCTGCATTTGCCCAGTTGGATAGTCCTCTAGGAGTCTTGGAACCTAAAGTGACTTCAGATAATAAGATTCATGTCTCCCCAGCATTCTCTGTGAATGGCTTTTGCTCCTTTACTCCTACAACCAGCAGATGATAATCTTTCTCTGTCATTCACATGGAACCATGGTTTTCTGTATCGATGTGTGTCATCCTTGGGGTTTAATAGCAAATGCGGCTGGTGCAGCGATGAGAATCGCCAAGGTATGTGGGGATAAGATGCACATGCAAGCTGCTTGTCAGCGTCAAAAGGCGTAAATCTGGTGGGAGTGCAGCAGAGAAGTTTGTCAAATTAAAAAATGCACTCCTTATTTTCAGTTTTGTTTTTGATACCCCAAAACATCACTTTCACCTGTAATTCTGTGTGTGTCAGAATAAATTATATATTATCATGTTTAACCTCACACCCCTGTACTGGATAAGTGATATGGAGAATGAGTGTATGTATGGATGGATGGATGGATATTTGAAATAGATCTAAACGAATTGGGACCTGGTGAGAACTTGATAACATTTTAACCTTTTAGTTTCAAAAAGTTACGCATATTTATGGGTGATATGAAATATCTCACAAAGCGTGATGGTATCAACATCAACGATCTGTGTTATTTGGAAGACTTTAATGGCCAGGCAGCCATTGGTAAATATTTTACATTTATCAATAGTTCAGCCGCTTGGAAAAAATATTTACCTTAAGAAAGGTTATAGATAAGAGTGGGAGTTTAAACAAAATGGAGGGTTCATGCTTTCTTTAAAAAAAAAGTATATTTTGAATTTCTATAAACCACTCACTTAATGTACAACGTCTGAGAAACGTAAATTCAAACTTTTCTTGATGTTGATATTCAATGGCAATAACAATTAGAGCATCCATCCGTCCGTCTATCCATCCATCCATCGGTCCATCCATCCATCCATCCTATCCACATATCTGTTTATCTTGAAGTATATAGTGCTCACATAAAGTCTTGGGACACTTGTTTAATTCAGTAAATATTTTACAAATGTATTCATTTTGTAACAAAATCATTACATTATTCATTTGTATACAAAAACTTTATGTTACATTAGAAACAACCAACAATTTTAAGTATGACATTCATTTAATGCAGCAATAACTTGAAACCTAAATTATAGTTCTAAAAGAGCTGTTCTGGGTTAAAAAGTTCATTGATACATGGTCTCTTTGGGTGATTTTTAATAAGTAACGCCTTTGCAATAACATAACACACCGAACATTTGTGTTTAATATTCCAAAAATGACAAAAAAAGAACTGTCAGTCAAAAAAAATATGAAAATAAAAATAAAATATGTCAATATATTAAATGTTGCTTGTCAATGGACTTTACTTATGAAACCCATAAATTTGTAACATTTTTACTGAATTAATTAACGTCAAGACTTTCTGTGAGCCCTGCATGTATGAATTGAAATTGTTCTGTTGCTCTAGGTGTTCTAGTGAATTCTGTGATTATGAGCACTTCTATCACCTGACCGACCCCTGAAAACGAGTGCAGCCAGCCTCTGTCTGGATGTGAACCGGGCATCTGTGCCCAGCTGACTATGGGCAGTCAGGGATTTGGTCACTCTGTGTGGTCTTGAGTAGAAGATGGTTGGTGTGGAAGGCAGGAACGCGAGGGATCTCTGACATAGCCGGGTGCTGCTGTCTGACTGTGTGTGTGAGCTTCGTTAAATCAGTGGCGTAGGAGCTAATTGAAGCTCAGGGGATTAAAACCTTTGGACAGGTGACTGGGCAAGAAACCCGGAAGGGAAGAGAGGGATCTAGAACAAGAAAGAGAAGTCAGGGAGAGTCAAGTATGGCGGGATGCTATTTGCACACCATACAGATCTACACTTGCTGAGAGCAAGGAAGTGTGACTCACACTAAGGAGACACGACTCTGCTGAAATGAGACTTTGTGCTAAGTGGAGTACAGAATTCAAAGGTTGTCAACTTCAAAGTAATCACATTGGTCCTGGTGCACTTCCCCATTCTCAAACTGCAAAACATGTTTTGATAGTCCGTGTTATGGCTGTTTTTAGGCATTTTTACCTGGCAAACTGTTTCAGGTTTTTGTCAGAAGTGATGCAGTCCTTGATTCAGTGTTTTATAATCTTTGTGCAGCTTACACTGTATGAATTTTATCTACATTATTGCACCCTTTTATAGTCGTTATACTAAAGGAAATAGAATTCAGAGAATGCTGCTGGAAAATAAAATAAAAAATGATAAAACAAATATTTGCCACTGTCTTTTATCTCCTTATACAATAAGGTCCTGGTTATCAAGTGGCAGTCGCTTCCACAGGCCGGTCGAAACCCAGCCCTCCCCCGTCATCTTCCTGTATTGCAATGAGGAAATCTTGCACAAAACTATTCATTGACATGGTGGGTTTTTCCAGAGCCCAGTCTTGCTTTTGTTGTGCCATGCAGAGGACCCTCACAGAGCAAAGCAGTAGTTTGGTGTTCGCCCTACAGGAGGCACCAGGGAAGCCCATATTCTAACCAAAAGCAGCTACAATCTGTGCTAGTTTTCAATCAGCTTTAGCCCTTTACTTCTTTGCTGAGGTAATTAGGCGTAGTAAATATTTGCATAGTAAGTTACCTCACCCGCTGTTGTGTTATAAATCATAATAGTGGAAATGCCATAGGAATATATGAATCATATCATTTGAATATGATCGTGCTGCTTTTGTGCATTATTCTGAAAGTTGAATACATTTGAATTTAAAATTATTTCTAAAATTTTAGTGTGAAGAATCACTCTTCCAAAGGTAAAGTCAACAAGAAGCAAAACTAGTTGTGTAGCAGTGTATCTAACATTGTTATATGCAGTCAGTAACTCAGAGACAAATCATTACACTGAAATGGAAATGCGTAATATTCTGGGTGTTTCGAATTTAAATCTAAATTATTCCCATTCAATAGCTTTGCAGTTTTCTGCCACCCTGTTTCTAATGGAACATTAAATATAATTGTGAAAAGATTATTATCCAGTGAATAAGAATTATGGACTAGATATGCATCAGTAAAATAGCCCGAACTGGAATATGGATTCTAGGACAGCCATAAAAATCACCTCCTGTTCTTATCTAATTATATAAATATTGAGTTGCTTGTCAATTAGTTGTAACAAATATGAGGTACTGAAATGTACCAGCAATTAAATAGAAGATTAATTGTGAGTGAGTTTTTTGTCTCGGACATGAATAGAAGCTTCATGGTGAGTAAGGAGGACAATGTGTAAGAGGAACATGCATGATATCACCGACATCAGTGATAGGAAACCAAAAGTGTATGGAGAGCATGCCACACACCTCAAATGACCCTTAATTTTACTCAGATGCATTTAAAGAGCTTCAGTTGAATGACACATACTGTAAGCAGATGTGAGAGAATGGGGGGTGGTTATAGTCACCTCAGGACACAAACAGGGCTTGAAGAAAACAAGGTTATTTTTAAAACCTATGCACTCACATGATGACAGCCTAGGTAAGGCCAAAGTAACCTACGTAATAAAACCAGCTGTCGTTAGTTTCATTTGTTAAATGAGTGGAGCTTTTGTTCCTCTGCCAAGAGGGATGGATGGGACAGATTTATGTGATGACCGCGGCTTGTTCTGTTAGCCTGACTTGCACACTGAGCCATCAAATTCCCAAGGTTTCCCTGGGAGGCCACGGACTTTCAGTGCCTCTAATGCCATGTGATATATGGCAGTGAGATACATCCCAGGAGGAGTCCTACTCCTCTGATATTTGCAGGGGATTGCATTTAAGGTCCTCAGTGCACTTATTTTGATTGTTTCAGGAAGGGATTCTATTACAAAATGGCGGTGCTTTGGTCGCTCTGACGCTGCACTCACGCATGGTTGTCCTGCACCTACCGGCGAAGCTGTGAAGAGAGCATGTAGTTAATGAGGCTACATTGGTGCTCTTCACATTTTGGTGGCTTGTTTGGTTGTCCACAAACCACCCAGAGGTTCAAGTCATCAAGCAAATTAATTAATGCTTGGAGGACACCACGGATCCTAGAATGGCTGATCTGGGATCTGATTATTACCTTGTTTAAATCTGATGTGTACAGTCACCTCTGCAAAGGAATCATCGGATATTATGCAAATGCTGTCGATTAAATGTTGTTAACGATACATGACTGGCTATCTAGCAATACCCAGACATACATGATTAATGAAAAATCCAAGCATTTCACACGTTAAATGTTTCAGAGTCTGCAATGCATTGAGGAATATGGTACCTATTAGCTGAAGGTCATTAACCACTGGAATATATTGCCTGTACTCTATGCAATGTTTTTTGAGGACCTATACACCTACTAGCCTTACAAATGGATCACATATAAAGTGAATTAAATTAAAAATGAATCTATATAGAAACGTACATAATCAGTTCCGTTGGCATTAATGATTTAAGATCACTCTGATTCTGTCTACTCCATGTGTTTCATTTCATGTTTATGGAATGAGGAAACGATTTCAATGAATGAATCAGTAAATCAGTAAAACTACCAATGAAGTTTTATTTGACACTGTGTGTGCTTTTTGCAAGGATGTAGCTATAAAGAGTTTTACATGTAGTGTCTCCATATGAAATGAGGAAACAGAAAACGGAAATCCCTCGACTAATATTCCTAACCTTCTCAAAGAATGTGATTAAGTTTATGTATATAAAGAAGATAATTCTTTGTTCATCTCTCATAAGTAATTTGTTACAGGCGCTCACCACTGAGTTATTGTGAAATTTACTGGCCCTCGGTCTCCCTGAGAATCATTACCATATATTGCCCTCTCAGTTGTGTTCAGCAGGCAGAACATATCAGTCTTATAGTCAATAAACACTCGCTGCCACGGCTCAGTGTGTGTTTATGCAATTATATAGCATTCTACATGCTTTCTTGGGGTTATAAAAAGGGTATCTATATTCTGTATATATACAAAATCAATGTGGATGTTTATAAAGTCAGGGGAGTGTTCGAAAATCAGAACTAACAGAATCAACAATACAAGCAGAACTGTTTGTGTGATTTTTGTTAACATGTTTTCAGACGGCCTGTTTTGTTCCAAAATAATGTGCAGAAGTAACAATTTTTCAGTGATAAGAATGAGGTCAATTAAAAACAATATATTTTAACTCACATAACTCTGTGTGCCAAACTGTTCCATAAAACCATCGCTGGCAAAAAAAAAACCCTGTATGGGATTTTTATATTCCACGGTTTGCATTATGCTCAATTACTCAGAGACTTTTTTGCACTAGACCAACACAATTTTCATATATTAAACGCACATCTGTCAGTCTATTACCCACATCATTAAAATATGCCTAAATATGAAATTTAAAAAATAAAATATAAAATTTATATTTGAAGAACTCAGGTGATGCCACTGTCCCAAGAACTGGTGACACTTGCAACAGTATCCAGGGACAGTTTCAGCATCTATAATGTATTAAAATTGTACCATTGAAGCTTTTTTTTCCATCTGCCACATTAGTCTTAATACTTCATGTTTTACACAAATGCAGTCTACTGTATCTATGAAAATTGCAGTTAATTTCTTTGTTTGTACGTAGACAAGGTCTGCCTCATGGCCAGATGTCGCAGGGCATGCAATTAATCTTACCATGTTTCAGTGATAGAACAGAAATTCTCAACGTAACAAAAATGTCCAACCTTTTATTGAATGGTGACAGTAAATTGGAACAAGAACTTTCTCTTCAAAGACCTAGACATTGAAAACAATGGAACATGCTGGAAAGCTTTGTCATTTCATTTTTTTTTTAATGGCATGAAATTTGTCAGGTTTTTTTTTAACTACAAAGCACACTATCATGGGAAAAGAGAAAGAGAGAGAGGGAGAGAGGTTTAGCTTGAATCCATCAGGGCATGTCTGGTGACCCGCACCTTGCACTGACAGCCCGGCAGTCAAAACTCTCTTGGTTAAGAGGCCCAACACTCCAGATGTCTTCCCCCATTTCTGAATTTACCTCTCCTTTTTTCATATTTTTTATTGCAGCTCCCACCAGTAATGATAAAACTAAAATGTTAGCTTGACACAGTAACCTTGATACATGCTTTTCCATTTAGAAGTCAAGAAATGATTAAAATGATATTAGATTAGATTTTTGAATGCACAGTCAGGACAGTGTGACAAAAACTCTGACCATGAAAAACTCAAGGGCCCAATGGTGAAATCACTCTGCTGACCTTGGGATTTGAACTGGCGACCTTCAGAAATTGTGTCTTAACCCGTGGAGCCACACAGCCCCCCCCCCCATTTTATGTTACATAACCCGTATTTTCGATTTTTTGAATGAAAGGGATAAAAGCTTGGTGGGGACTTCCGTATCAATCCTTTCTCGATGGAATCCCTCCCAGAGAGACAGCCGCGTTGCCTCTGTAAAGCCATGTTAAAACTATCTGCGGCAGAAATTAAGAGACAGCTGCCCGGCAATCGATCACATTTTCGTCAATTGTGCAGATCACTCCAGAGACTCAGATAATAAAAGACAGCCGGGAAACGATACATAGAGATTGTGATTGTTGTAAAGAGAGGGGAGTAACTGTCTCTGAATTCCTTTATCTAAGAATTGAAGGAGAGTGAGCCAAGACTAATGCAGAAATACTTGATTCTGTGCTACTGAAAAGGATAGAATGGGTGGTTTTGTATGTCTTGTCATGTCAAGCTTGTAACATCCATCTATTTTCTGTAACTGCTTGTCCTAGTCAGGACAGGGGGGTGGAACCTATCCTGGAGGCTATAGGCACATAGCAGGGAACAACCCAGGATGGGGTTCCAACCCATTGTAGGGCTCACTGTCACACTAGTCACTCACACATACATACTGTACATACTGTACTTACAGGCAATTTGGTAACTCCAATTAACCTCAGCATGTTTTTGGACTGTGGGGGAAACGTAGAGTACCTGGAGGAAACCCCACGATGACACGGGGAGAACATGCAAACTCCACACACATACTGTAGAACCCTGGTGGAGACTTGAATCCAGGTCCCAGAGGTGTGAGGCAAAAGCATTTATCCATGCACCACCGTGAAGATCCTGAGCTTGTAACAATGGTGGCTTTTTCCCTTGCATCTCTCTGCTGTTATTTCAGCTCACAATATTTACGTAAATACATCTCACAGAGTGTGTCTATATCTGTATAGTACATGGAAAGTGGATGTCACTGGTGCTTTGGAGAGATTGGAATTGGTAATGTATGCAATCGTCGTCTAAGTGGTTAGAAGATTGTGCTCACTGCATCCTTCCAGGTCTGTCTTGAATAAGCATTTGGAAGATGGATGAATTAAGAATACCTGTATGAATCATTACAGCATGCGTTATTATTTCTAGTGATGTTGTTATTAAATGACACTCTTGTCTCGCAGCACTCGACTCAGGGGTACGGGTCTCACTCCTGCTGTGTGTGGAGCTTGCACGTTCTCCCCCTGGTACATGCGGATCCTCCAGGGACTCCAGGTCCCTCCTGCAGTGCAAAGACATTGTAATAGGTGCCTCTAAATTGCCCGTATTGTGTAAACTGCAGAAAGAGTGCTGCTTGAGGGTACTTTACAGCACCTGAAATTCATGGTACTATGTGAGCCATTTGTTTTCAGAATTATCACGTCTGGATACGTTTTATCAGCTCAGCAACTGCATAAATTAAATTGAAAACCCAGAAAAAAACTCCTACGTTAAACTTTTGATTTGTCCTCAGGATCCCTATTATGCACAAATTGCCTGCTACATTAACTGGCTTGAATTTCACAACACATGATATATTCCTCATCATTAGATTGCATTTTTATGCACGGTTAGGGATCACGTTGGAATTCTATATATTTTAATATGCTCAGCATACACTTGCTGATGGTTGGAAGCCCTGTTTGAACCCTTATCTAAACCTTATTAATACGATACCATGGATCTACGCTCTGACAGATGTGTGAGATAATCGCTTTGCCTAGTCATGTTCTGAAAAATGTTACCATTTCAAAAAAATATCAGTGGTAATATATCCCCTCTATAAAAACATACCATTATTCTTCTCCCAATATCTGTAGTTAAAACTTTCTTTGATAAAAAATGCTGACTTTTAGGTCTTTTGCCACTACGGGCTAAATCAGCCAATCCAGATTGGAACTAAGCATTTTGCTTCAGGGCTCAACAACAATTCTCTGCTGGCGCCTGAACAAGCCATCTCTAGATCGCAAGACTCATTGGTGACCGCTGCACTACTCGCTGTCGATCAAGCTAATAGACTAAAATAACTGGCCAAGAAATGTGACTACTTTTAAAATGCTATTTTCCAGCTTCACGCCATATGAGCAGTTCTGCTACAGTCGTGCGTATGCTCCAAAGCAGGGCTATTCAAATCTCGGTCCTCAAGGTCCAGGCACTGCCGATTTTCCAGCCTTCCTCTGCCAGTGAACCATGGGTGAAGCCTCTGTGGCCAATCAGAACCGCTAAATTATGAACTAACAGTCTGGGAGAATTGAAAACAAGGCCTGGATTTGGAATTGAGGGCCAGATTTGAAGAGCCCTGCCCTAAAGGTTAGCACGGGAGAGTAATCCTGCTGTTTCTCATGGGCACTTGTGGCTAACATTACAGGAAATGGATTTATATATGTATTAGACCCTATTGTGTTCCCCCTACATAGATTAGTCTTTGATAAATCCCTAATGGAGACACAGCTTTTTTCTTGTTCCTGTCTGGTATTGAGGGTTGGGAAGAGAACAAACATAAACACATGAGCAACAATAGGAAAATAACTTTGGGTACCTGTAAAGAGTTCCACATGGATCCAATATACACTGGCCAGGCCAAAAAAAAGTCACTATTTGAATTTATATTAGCAAATACTTAATAGCCAATGACTGGATCATTATTACAGCTCAGCAATGTTATGCAGCAATATAGTGAAGTCAGATGAGTACCTGAATCAACTGAATGGCCAGGTTACACCTCCATCCATCATCAATGGATTTTTTTTCTTCCCTGTTGGCATGGGCATATTCCAGGACAAGAATGCCAAGATTCATTGGGTTCGAATTGTCCAAGAGTGGTTCGGGGAGCATGAGGAATCATTTTCACACATGACTTGGTCACCACAGAGGTGTGACCTTAACCTCACTGAAGGTCTTTGGGATGTGCTGAAGGAGGCTGTATGAAGTGGTTCAACTCACTTGTCAATACAGGATCTTGGTGAGAAATTAATGCGAACCTGGATGAAAATACAGGGTGAGATGTTGCATAAGCCTGTGGAAACAATGTCATGACAGATGTGCGCCATAATCAAAGCTAAAGGGGGTCCAGCGAAAAATTCAAATGCCGACTTTTTTTTGCATGAAATAATACTTTTAGAAGCAATTATTTCCACTGATTAGGGCAGAGGTGGGCAATCTTATCCAGAAAGAGCCAATGGGTGTGCAAGTTTTCCCTAATTAGATTATTAATTAGAGGACTGATTGGCTGCAGACTCCTCACACCTGGGCTTAAACAGCTGATCTAAAGGTTATCCCAAAAACCTGCACACACACTGGCCCTTTGTGGATAAGATCACCCATTCCTGGATTAGGGTCACCAGATAATACATGTCAGGGAGTATACATTAAGCTAGGACAAAACCTGCAAACTACCATTTCAATTAAAAGGACTTGAATTTCATTTAAGTATTTGAGTTCTTGCTGTGTCTTGACTGGTCAATCTCTTATAATTATGAATGCACCACTAATGCGAAACAGCTGAACGAGTTTCTCAATCAAGGAAACAATCCAGTCAAAGCACAATAAGGACTGAACTATTTAGCCAATCACACAAGCCTTTCAGATTTAAAGTCATTTGTAAAACCTGAAGTAGCCCAAAGTCTTCTTCCTCAATTATGTAGTCACCCTACCACTGATTCACCTTCTAAGAAATGTTTTTCAATGTTTTCTTATTCTCTTAAAGCAAGATTTAGTGAATAAAAGGTGTATGGCATTTCTTATTGAGCAGGTACCCTGTGATGGACCAGCATCTCGCCCAGGGTGCCTGCTGCCTTGTACCCTCTGGTGTAGACCATCTGGTGTAGGTTCTAGCATCACCGAGACCCTGTACTGAATGAGTGGTTACATCCCCATAGCCGGCAGCATACAACTAATTGGACTGTGGATTCCTCAATATTGGAGGTTCCCCTGAAAATGAAATTTTCTAACGTAACTGGCTCACGGCTAAACTTTAAGTGCAATACTACTCGGACTAATGAATGTGATGTGAATTTCACATTCAGAGTAGTTAGGAGAAAACTGTAGCACTTTTATTTAAGTGAAAAACTCTAAAATGAAGTAATGCGGTGGTGTGACAAGTTTCAAAACTCCCTTCCTTTAGTTTGAATGACCTCATTTGAAATTGTAATCATAAACACTGCATATAATAATGTGAGTAAACCAGGCAAACCAGCCTGCACTTATAGGAAAGATCAACTTTGCTGAACCCCCCCCCAGAAACACACACACATTATATTTATTGCATCATGAATACACAAGTTACAGATGAGGTTTTTGAGGACACTACTTGCCTCAGAAAAAAACATGCAGGTATAATTTAATCTTGGATTAAACGAAGTAACCTCTCTCTATTACACCAAACTCATCAGTCCTGGGCGCTGTACTAGCGTCTGCTGAATATCTTTGTGGGGACTCTCCATTCATTTCTATAAGCAAAACAATACTCCCAACATAACAACTTTAACCCCTCCCCCAGCTCTGACCTTAATTATAAGTAACCAGACTAAATATAAGACTTTTGTTTTTTGATTTTTAGTTTTTTGGTTGCACTCACAGATTTTTATAAAATTGAGACTATCCAAATGGGGATCTGAAAAAAATGTCCCCAAAAGTAAGTTTCAGATTTTACCAGATTTTAGGGACATTTTGGTCCCCAAATGTGATATATGCAAGCACAGACAGACAGACACACACACACACACACACACACACACAGTTGTGGACTTTGGACTTCTACCCCTAGAGAACAGTGGATGTTCAGATGCTTTATCAAAAAGTATATCCTACTATAATCTTTTTCTTGCCTTGTCTTCTTCTAACTGACTGAAGGTCATTTGAAGTTTTACAGTTAAAACTGGTAGAATTCTCCTGTGGTTCGTCCCTTAGTTCTGTGGCTTTGTTAATAGAGCCGCCTCCAAATGGTTTTTCTTCGCTAGCTATGAGTGTGTTAAGCAAAATGGAGAAGGGCCCCTACTGCTCTTTGCCTGAGGCCTCCAAATCACTAAAACTGCCCCTGGGTGTCCCTGGGTAACAACAGATAATTGTTACTTCCCCCACATTATAATGGTTGAATAGATTGATTTGAGTTAAAGTTGCTTTTGGAGGTTTTACCTGGCGTATGCATTCATCTCACATTTTATTGAGAAATACATGAAGTTTCCACATGTCTTCTGTAGAGGGCAACACTATGGGAAATTCCACTTTCCTCACTCAATGTTTTGTGCTGTTGTTCTGTTATGTATTTGCTGGATGTCACGGAGTTTCCGTTCCATTGGTCCTTCATAATCAAAGTTCTAGCCTTCACAAGTTTTATGAGCTTCAGTAGGCTTATATTCCAAGTTTTTTGTGAGAGAAGGAATGTTGTATGTTTGTTTCGCTGTCGTATTCACACATGTCTGACAGCTTTGTCTTCATGTAGTTCTGTGGTTTGAGGAAATCCTCCACTTTTCTTCGACAATGCAACTTCTTTGCCATTATCAGCAATCTTCCTAGTACTTACAGTACAGTTTCTGACAGACATTCGCCTCATTCTCGGCAGATGATCCACTCATATTCAACAAATGTTCCCCTAACTGAATGGTGCAGTTGTCATTTCGGACAGAGGCTGTGATTCTATCTGACTATATAAGTATATATTTTTTCCCTAACAATTGCTTAAAAGTGAAGGTACAAACTCTGGGAAAGCACAAAGATATCTGATGTGATTTTCCCAAGGTTTTGGATGGTGATGTTTAGCACCAAGTTTACAGACTTGCATGTGTCGCCAGAGACCATTCCTAGTAGGTAATCATCGACAATATATATATATACAATGTATAAATTCAATGCATTCTGCTGTCTTTTTTGGTCTTTTACTAGGATCCAGTTCCCCTTAGCCTGAATTAATTACAGTGGGATTCTGTGCATAGTTCTCTCTGTGACGCAAATACATACTTCTCTTTCTCTGGAATGCACACGTCCCAGATGTCTTGCTTTTTAAAAGGTGTCAACCAAAACAAGCAGTAATGTTTTTTGCTGTATATCCTAACACCATCATGCTGTGGTTTTGCTGCATTCAAAGCCACTGTGCCTTCATTTTGTACCACCTCACGACTGCTGTCGCTATTACTCGAGGATTTTTGCGCAGTCCTCCACTTAATTCCATGGCTTTCTGGCTGCATTTCTCACCTATGACACCTGAATAGGTGCTATCAGGGACAGGATGACCGGGCTGATCTATGACTATGAGAGATTGGCTCTGTTTTAATGGTTTGCATGATGTGGTAGTCTCTGAATTACTCACATAACTTTCCTCTCTCGAGTCTGGGACATATTCTTCTCCACTGTATGGAGTAGAATCAAATAGCTCTTCTGAATCTTCAGGGATACACTCTGTAATTGAAAGATTGCAGGTTTGAATCCCCAACCAGTCAAGGCACCACTGAGGTACCCTGAGCAAGGTACTGCCCCCAAGCACTGCTCCCCGGGTGCTGAATTAGCTGCTCCCTGCTATGTCACATTGTCACATATGGCTTAAATGCAGAGAACACATTTCGTTGTTGTGTGCTGTGGTGTGTCAACAATGACAATTAATCACTAAATTCTAATTCGAAATTCTGTTATCTAAAACACAACATATCAATTATTTGTGAAATTTCAGGCCACTATTTTACATGTGAACCTACAAGACATAATCTGGTAAAGACTGACATATAAAATAATACCCAGGTGTACATGTATGTTCTTGACTTGTATCGCAATTAAAAAGCAGGCATATTTGTTGTTTTTGGAAAACATTGGCAACATTTTAAATGTGATTTACAACATATTGCAATTACATTGCTTCGCAAAAGGATTGAATCCCTCTTAAAATATTCATATTTGCCTGAATTACTGCACAACTGATTCATATACATATTCTTCCTGACATTATTTTTATGGACTCATGGACTCTCATAGAAAATTTTCAAAGTCGAAACCAATTATTTGTCACAACAAATCTTTTACAGAAAATCAAAAACTGAAAATACCACTTGCATGAGTATTCAGCTTTGGAAGCTCCAGATGAAAGAGGGAAAAAAGGGAAAAATTAAAAATAAAAAAAAACAGATGGGAAACACACGCTTACCAAGGAGAATATTGTCTTACAATTGGCCTCCACCTGTAACAGCCTCCTAGGTTCAATTCTTTTGCAAAGCACAACATTTTCCTTTCCTTTGTGAAAGCCAAAAAACAGATTCTGTCCTTGTTTAGAAAATCAATTACGCTCTTCCCCATCTGTACTACATATATCCACTTTACCCTCTACTGACTGCTCTCAGGTTCTGCCCTCTGTTCTTCTTGTCCTGTACCTGACTCTTCCACACTTTTATATTTCTAATTTATTTTCTACATACTGTGTGTGTGTGTGTGTGTGTGTGTGTGTACACAAACACATCCATGTATTATATTATAATAATTTGTTCCCTCTTTGGTTGTCATTGTAAATTTACTAAGTTTTTATTGCAGTAGTAATAAATAGACTCAAGCACTGGTAAATTTCTTTTTTGTTTTACCAACAAATTTAAATCCTGAAAATGGAATTTATGGGGTACCATGTTAGAGGATCATGTGGTAGTGCCATACTTAAGACTTTGCAGAACCAGAGTTGAAGACAAGTTGCCATTAATGAAGAAACTCAGGAACTTTCTTCATACATTTATTATCACAGCAAAATAAATATTTGAAAAGACACTATTAAACAACACTCTCTAGACTGGAATAGCAGGAGATGTCTGAATGCAGTTATCATTGCTAAACATACTGTAATGATTTGTCAATGTCTGATTGCTGATAGAAGGTGTCAAAACATTCAGAAAATCGGAGAGAAGGCAAAATGTTTTCAAAGATTTATATATTTAACCTGGAACTGTCTACAAACTCACATTTTGAGAAATTCCACAACAGGAGGCCATAACAATTCAAATTACACTCACCCATCACAGTGACCCTTATATACACCTTTGACTCAAATCTGCTTTGTGGGGACTTCTTGAAGGCATCCCAAGCAGGCAAGATAATAGACAATAGAAAAAGCTTTGCAACTTCAAACTGTGGAACAGTATTTCTTCAAACTGCTGAAGAAATACTGTTCGGCTTTGTCTTTCTTATACTGTATATTGTAGAGGTACAAAAGTCACAGTTGGTGCTTTCAGATATGATAAGTGGGCCTTAAAAATCTTAACTGCACCTTAAAAAACACATGAACGACTGCTGGAGATTTACCTGCTCACTGGACAAAGATGGGGCTGCACTGTTGTAATCTGGAGTAGGCTGTGTCTGCGACGGCTGCTAATTTTCCCAGTCATTTATTATAAGGGCTGTTCTTCTCCATCACATCGCAACGTAGAGTTCAGTTGGCAAGTACAGTGTGACCTAATCATGAGCGATGCAATCTATTTTTAAAAAGGATGCCTTTTTGCCATTATTCGTAACACTGTAATAAGTTAAATTCAAGAAGGAACCCATCCAATGTACGACATGGTAGTGATGGTCAAGAACTTAATAACACAAAAACATGAATTCCTCTAGTGCTGAATTAAACATTTTGCTATTGCTGAGGTGAATATGCTCATCTTCATTTTTTAAAGGCCAGTCATTTTCTCAATAACTTCTTTCATCTATGGCAAACAGAAAGACATGCAGCCTTCAGTCTTCTTCTTTGTGCAATATGGGTACATCTGGTTACCAGTAACAAACCAACCAAATGATCCATTATCTTCTGCAGCATCAATGTGTGAATGAGAGATACAGACAGGGACAGAAAGTGACTGAAAAATGTCAGAGAAAAATAGCACCAGTGCCATTACATGCATGTTTGCCACAGTCCTGTCACTAAATCCAAGCTAAGCTTAAAGCTTAAAATTGTAGCACTTTGGACTGAATGTAATGACACTGACTAAAAGAGCTACCCCAGTGTGGTGGCAGCAGAATAGAGGGTCAATGGGGCCACTGGGCTCGTGGGAGTTTTACTTACACAAAAACGTTCTGAGGGCAGAACGAAAAATGATTGGTTCAGAAAGATCACTAATCAGATTGTAGAGCAGGCAGATCCAAGCAACTAGAAGAGGAGAGACCAAGACATGATTGGTTATCTCACTGAACCAGTCATTCTTCATTCTGCTCTCATAACATTTTTGTGTGAGTGAACCTCCCATGAGTGAATGATCAACCAGTTTACATTTACAGCATTTAGCAGACGCTCTTACATTCTTCTAAATTCAGGGATATTTCCCTATTTGTCCAATGATGGTAGTGCTAGAGATGGGACTCAAACCCATGATCTCTTGGTCCAGAGGGAAGCATCCTAACCACTAGCACCACCACAGTGGTGACTAGTTACTGACTAGGGATCAATACTACAGTTAGCCAATTGCTCCATGCTTCATACATTGATTTCTAAAACAAACTCAGCAGCTTGCCAGTATGTTCTCCATATACAGTGGTCATTTTTTCTTTGAGATTCAGGGACACCCTGCATTTGGGGCACTGAGGGAGCTAGGAGTTAAGGGCCTTGCTCAAGGATCCACAGATGTGCTGAGGCTGGGTTTGAAGTGGTGACTTTCTGATTAGAGGCACACAGGCGTAGCCCGCGGAGCCACACACGGCCTCCGATGTTCTTGATATACGGTGGTAATTTTTTCTTTTTCTTTGAGATTCAGTGACATCAAAAATCTTCCCCTGTACTCCACCACAAGTCACCTTAGAAAAATGCAGGTAGAGCGAGGTCACCACAACCTGCAAAAAGTAAAGAATCATATAAAGGGGTTTTACCAGTTACCTAGAAAGTTGACCTAGAAATAACATGTTATGCTATGTAAGAATAAGAATACCTTTACTGTCATTGTACAACCTACAATGAGTTAGCATGCTACTCCACTGACGATGCAGAGAAGAAATTTAAAGAAAGCGAAGAAAATAATAAACAAAAATATAGCGTATGTTAAAAAAAAATACATTAATGTGTATGCAATGGGGAATTTACAAGGATGAAAAAGACTGGATGAGGAGTTAAGTGCAAAGAGGCATGACCATGAGATAATAGTGAAATACGTCAGCAATAACAACAGGTGAGAGAACGTGGCAGCAATGCAAAAATACAGCAAGCAAATGTGACTGCAAGAACTAAGGCTACATACCCAGTAAACAATGCATAGGGACACCTTGTGCTGCAACACTATGTACAACCAAATGTAATACTCTTATTTTGGAACTGAGGTTATATACTAACTTAGGTAACTATGAGGACTATAGCATGGCTTGTACTCTGTGCCAGTTGCAACAGTCTCATTTGGTCACTGTTGTGTTTCTGACTACTGAGGAGGTGTTGTATGTAATTTTACCTTTGGTATTTACTGGTGTGTTTTATTAGATCAGGTCAGGTTAGGGAGCTTGCACTGGTACAGCACATTGCCCACCACACAATGAAACACCTCGGGATCCCAATTGGCGAGCCCCCAGGTCGACACATGGTCCAGTTCCACCATTTGGAAATGGCCTCAATCTGCCACAGCCAGGTGTTACGTGGGCGTCCCCTTGGTCTGGTCCAGTGTCATAACTGACGCGCCTCCACAATGCAGGCAATGTGCCTCATTCGGGACTCCCGGAGCAACAGTTCATTTGACACAAAGTCAAAGCAGTGATACCCAAGGATTCTCTGAAGAGACACAGTACCAAAGGAGTCCAGTCTTCATCTCAGCTCACTGGATAGCATCTATGTCCTACAGCAAGACAGGAAAGTGTTTTATCACACTCATAAAATGTTTGTAGTCCTTTAACTTTTTTTTGTACTGGAGGTGACAAATCGTGAGACCAGTTTAAAAACTACATCTGCCAATTAAAATTTTCATTGTTAAGTTTCGAGACTTCACAGAGAGTAAGAATTACAATTTAGTATTAAGCAAAGGAATTTGCTCTATATCAGCACAAAATAACTAATTAAACTGACCCATTAATGTTAACCGAGCTAAATATGCTAACAAACTAGCCAGCTAACAATTCTCTTAGGCTTAGGTCTAATTATTCTTATAGAGCAAGATCTTGTGTTTATCATGTAAAATACATCAGGTATATTACATTATTTTTTTCAAACTGAATTTAAATAATATCACTATTGTCATAGAAAGGATTTGTTCTTTTGATGTGTAAATATCTGTATTAAAAAACCCATAAAATGCACTTACCCCTGTAAAAAGTGCATGGGGCAGTAACATTATTTGCATACCTAATACTGTACTTGAAAAGTATGTGAGGCGACCTCGCACCCTCCTATACCTGGTCCGACCATAGGGGCCGGATATAGAGCAAAACCTCACACATTCTGTAACATTCCTAGTGGGCCAACGCTAAAAAATATATAAATAAACAAACAAACAAGTCAATAAATAGATAAATACATGAGACACCTAATCAAAGTTCTCCCTGTCACGTCATGAAGGAAGAAGGACTCAAGGGCAGCCATTTTGGTGAAAAGGGGGTTTATTGAACTCAAAGAGAAGTGACTGGAAATAAGCAAGATCATGAGGGATCAAAAAGAAGAGGAGAAGAGCAAGGAAGGGCAAAGGCAACACAGGGGTTCAACGTCAATGACCAGACTGGGACTGACAAGACAGACAGGCACTTAAACATTAAGACTAACAAGGGGTAACACGTAATAGGCGTGGCTCATCAGGGCCACATTAGGGAGGAGACAGGATGGTCAGGCACGTAGGATTTGACACACCCCTATACATTTCAAGGGATCTCCCTTATGAGGATGCTCGTCCCCATGTCTTTGCGAGCACCATGCAAAAAATGGAGAAGTGGGGGGTGGACGGGTGATGTCTTTACTTTCTTTTTATCTTACACTGACAGTCAAACAGTAAGTACACGAGGCCATTCTTCTTCACCATAAATAGAGAGCTATGAGTTGAATTCATCTTTTTAATGACTCCCTAAGAAATTCACATAAATCTGAGACAAGTAAAATGAACCAAGTAGCCAATCTCTGTTTGAAATTGTCTGGGGAAGCTCTAGTACCTGTAATCCTCTCTATTTGCTTCTCTAGCCGGTCTCATTCAGCCGTTGTCTACAGTAGGCAATACTATAAAAGATCATTTTCACTTCTTATTAATGATCCACTCACAATACCAAATTAATACTTCATTCTGATACCTGGAGAATGGCAGTGCTCATCATTAAGAGGACTTCATTCGCATCGCTGAAAGCACCCAAATGCCATGTTCACTGGAGCCCGGAACTGTTCGGGGGCATGAGGTGCATGCTGGCATCCGAGCCCCGCATCCCGAAGGGCCGATGCCTGCGTATGTTAAATACTTTATCATCTGCCAGGCTGAGGGCTGCAGTCAAGTGGTAGGATTATCACCTCCTAATCCCTGCCTCACTCTCGCTGCGTTCAGTGGCACCTCCGGGGACAGCTGGGTAACACCCGGCTCATCAGGTAGGCCAGCCAAGCCGACTGCGTCAGCGTCTTCTCCTGCCTCCTCATACATAAAGAATGATGCGGAAACAAGAAAAGAACCAAAGCAGGAAATTACACTTTCGCTCCCCTTAATCTGCGAGCAAAATAAAAGATGAAAGAAGCCTTTGTGCTGAAACAATACCTCTGTGATCTCCCAGGGATCACACACACTATTGCTGGGGGATTTAGAACATTTTTGCTAAATTATACTTTGCATTTTTCATTAATTTGGCTGATGCTCTAATCCAGAGCGATTTGCATATATTTTAGGAAAGAATGTAATATAACACATATCAGATAGATGTTGTGTGTTCTAGGTCCAATTAAAGCTACTTTTGGTGATATTTTGTTGTTTTTAGTTAGAATGTAGTGCTATAATTCTCAAAAAATAACATTTATTTTTTTTAAATGGTAGCTATGCATAATGTATGTGTGTGTGTGTGTGTGTGCATGTGTGTGTCTCTGTATTGCACTGAGGTACCCCCCCCCCCCCGAAAAAAAAGATCAATTTGTTCTTTAAATTTCATTTCATGCTTATTCGTCACGAATCATTTGTGCATTCATAATATGAACAAATTAAGTGTACAACGTGTCGTGCCATCACACAGATACATCTTCTTGCTGTCCTTCATGAACACTGTTATCAGTCTCATTTGACATATCACAGACAAATGCATTCTAAAAGAACTTTCAGCAGACCTTACTATGAATGCTATGTCTGTAAGAATCTACTAACACATTCATAATGTATTATAATGCATTCATCAAGCATTATAAATATAGCTATAAATATTTTTTTAAAGGCATAGCACATTATAGCCATGTATATTATCCATTAAGACTGCCTTGTGAAGCTCTCATCTATAATGCGATATAGATACCTTGATAATGGAGTCCAAAGCATCCTTAATTCTTATATTGACAATTATAGTGTATTATAACAGTATATATAGTTCATTATAGACGACAGCTTCCTAATGCACTTCATAATGCATAATAAACATAGATATAATGTGTTATTTTTAAATGTTAATTTTTTTAAAATTAATATTTATAGTCATATTTATAATGCTTTATGAATACATTATAATGTGTTACAAATTATGTGTTCATAGATTCTTATACACATGGCGTTCACAGAAAGTGTTACTGAATATGAACATCACGGTGTACAGCTGAGTAAGGTAGCTGTTAATGTTAAAACATTGGTTTGATTCAGCAGAAGCTTCTTGCTGTAAAGAACTCTTCTAGATACCGCATTAAAATACAGCCAGTAAATCGATTTGATGAAATTAATTGTCCCAGAGCATAACACATATCAAAAATAGTACATTTTCCCCTCATTTCATTCCATCTAAGACAAGCCTTCAACCTTGAAACCGCAGTCTTAAAACCAGCCTGTGATACAGACGATATTACTGTATTTCTACAAACATTAAAGCTTCACAGGGACCTTTCGGATCTCTCCAAGCAGTGATGACCTTCTGTAAGGGTTATCTCTCTCAGCTAACACTCTAACTGTTGGAGGTAACTGTGCTGGCTAAAGATTTGCTCAAAAACAACCAATCTTCATAGACTCTGTCAGACTATTCATCATGATACTATTTTCACATATTCTACCACACAATGAACATTTCAGCTTAAATGTGCACAACACTGGCATTTGACACTTGCACTGGAAAAGGTCCAGTGACATTATAACAGTGATACAATATTAGATATCACTCCCCAGTGCTTGCTGGGCCTTTTAATTACATGTATCCACCTCATCCTTTCCAAAGTAAGTCCATGTACAGTCTAATATTCCTACAGTGAGTGTGTAACAGCACTGGTCTGAAACCTGAAGAACCAACTGGTCTTATAAATAGTTGAAAAATTGGCTGGTCTACTGCACGTTAGTGATCTAGCCATCTGCTGAGGAAATGGCTCAGTCCTGATCAAAATGGCATTAGAAAACATGACACAGACTCTAGCTATTACAAAAAAAAAAGTTTTAAATTTGGTGCAATTTTTCTCAAAATGTGATTAGTTCCAGTACTTTACCCATGTGATGTCTGTAAGGTTTGAAAACGATCCTACAAAAATTTTTTTAGTTGTCGCACAAATGAGATCAAATGTCAAAACTGCCCCTTTCTTGGCTATCACTCTGCAGTGCTGCTTCGATGTTTATGTTCAATTTGTATTCAAATTTGATGAGTTTCAGTTCGTCTGCAAAAGACCCATGAAATACTTTTAGAGTTATCATGTGAGACTCCTTCCACTCTCTAGTGTGTCTACAACATCAGGGGGAATTCACTAATTTTATAAATTTTCTTTTGACATGCATTTTTTTTTTAGTTTGTTTCTGTTTAATTGAGATAAAAATAAAGTTTTAAAGATAGTGTGTCAGAGAGATTCAATAAGCTGTATTTTCCAATTATATTTTCATAGTGCCTAACATTTTTCTGAAGCTGCTTTTTCTGCAGGAGACGGACAGTGGTGTTAGAAACTTCATCAAATAGCTAACATGTTGAAAGCAATTGATATTCCTGTGTTACAAGTGATTGCATTGCAAGATTAAACAAATAAAAACAAAGATGAAAAAAATATATGTATAAAATATATGTAATATATATTCATAAAAATACAAACAAAAAAAAAAATCTTTCAGTCTTTTTATTTTCTTTAAAGTATTGGTCATTTTAGTAAGCAATTTTGACATACATCTCTTAAGCAAAACAACTGTGCTATAATAAAGATTGTTGGTGTCAGTGTTGTATAGTCCAATAGATGGTTGTTTATGATTTGTCCTTTAAAGCAAGGCGAGGGGGGTGTGTTAGTTGCTCATTGTTTAATGACAGTGTTTTTCATTTGACTGCAGGTTACTCATCACAGAATGTTTGTTACACATGACATTTATCCAGAGCAGGATGGACCATGTTTTAAAAATCTGGCAGTTATATCCGCAGCAAATCGAAGTAATAACAGCAGACATTGCCTAGGTCCATTTGTTATGCGTTTTTTTCCCAGTTGCTTTTAAAAATGAAGCATGAAAACATTAAAAGTTACTGAAATGACAGCATACTCAATTTCTACTTTGTTGCCATGGCATCATACCTTTGTTTAAGCCCCATACACAGTCTGCACATTTCCAGGATTCTAGTCAAGGACAACCTGCAGTCACTACCGCAGTGCACAAAACAGACATCCTTGGGTTTTGATTTGCTGTCGATATGAGATCAGAGGATCACATTCTTTGCTGTCACTCACGGCCCATTCACCTCTCATTGATTTCCGCGGGCCCCAAGGGGAGCCTGCTGCTGTACTCTTATGTGATTGCTGAAGCACAGTAAGCATGGAAAGCAGAATCTACCATACCCCAAACAGGAACCCCCATACACTCCACTCCTCTGCCCTCCAGCTCCACTGACATTTTTGACCAGTAAGGTGATGTGATGAATAGTAATGGAAGATAGGAGGGTTTGATCCCAAAGTTAGTAGATGTACTGTGTGCTGTCAGTATATGACTATTTTGGCCACTGAGTTGTAGATAGATAGATAGATAGATAGATAGATAGATACATACATACATACATACATACATACATATACGTACATACATATTTTATTGATCCAGAAGGAAATTTAGGCATCCAGTACATCGAATACACACAATAGCACACACAATAACAGAATAACACTCAGGATTGCAGAGGTAGAGAGTGTGTCGATAGATGCCGTGGCAATGATCAATACCTTGTAAAGTTGTATAGTTCAACGTTTTACATAAGCAGTGATGTAAGATAGTAAACTAACACCTACCATGGACATGAAATCCTCACTTCGCACATCACTATTGAGCAGGTACACACTGGGCATCGAAAAGTTTGGGAATTTTCCCATTGGGCCGGTCTCGTGAGAGCCGGTCCTTCTCCCTCATCCCTAGAACAACAGGTCATAACAGTCAATCTCAGTGTGTTTCCTGGTCAGTCTCAGTAGATGATACGTGATATGGATGACGGTTTATTTCATTGCCGATCAGCCGGCTGATTATGATTGGCATGACCCCCCATGCTGCTTATTGTTGCCTGACGGTCCCTGCTATAGAACCTCTTCATTTTGATAAGACCCAAAATCCTTTATCCCAGGTTTATTTTTTACTATTTTATGCTGTGATGATATGGACAGATATCAATATTTTCCATAAGACTGGCTGCAGCAAATCCTTGGAAATCTTGCAGAAGTTTGAACGCTACAATGCAAAATGGCAGTGTTTTATAGCAGCGATTCCTAATCGATGGTATACTCCTCCTGTTTGACTAAGACAAATATGTTTCTAAATCTATAACCCCATGCTTCAAAACAGGGACCATACCCTCTGATGAAATGCCGTCATGCCAGATACCCCGTGCTCCATCTTACCTGCCATTATACAGAGGGTTGTCCTTGTCATGGTCCCTGTCATATTCACTGCATTTCACATCGATAGGTTCAGTTGTCATCCTGTCATTTAATGATTCGCATGTCATTATTCCTGTGTAAGATGACCGTTTCCTTTGACAGTACTGTCTGGGTCTGCCATTCTACTGTTCTATGTACTGTACGATCAATGTGAGACCATTACAAGAATCAATAAATCAATTGCTCATTGTCAAGAATGGCATGATTCTGAGAATTGCACATAGATATTCCTGAGCCAAGACATGGTGTTTGAGAAAATTCTGCGAAATAGAAAAGAGAAAATCAACAGCACAGTCCCTGAAACATTCATGTTAGTGCTGAAGTCATTATCCTCAGTTAGAGCTGGGGGCTCTATGCACTATATAATTCAAGGGATTTTCCCCACGAAAATAGTTCTTATAACTAAGGTTCTAAACTGCAGAAGGCAAACTGATCTTGGGTCATGATCCCTTTACCTCACTTAGCCCCATCAATATAGACTTGTGTTTTTTCTCAGAGTACAGAAAACATACAAGAATTATAATTATATAAGATCTGACTGGTATACAATGCCAAACTTTAAGATCTAAAAATCAATGGAATCAATGTTCTTCTATATTTTTGATTTCTGTGCATATTAATTTACTAATTTCCAGAAATTCATCTGTTAAATGGGTATGCCAGTATTCTGCAGATGAAAGGTCATATGGCAGGTCAATAACTCCATCAGTCCATCCAATCGTCCGTCCATCCATCCATGCGTGCGTATCCAGTATACGCTCTAAGTGAACTCGGAGCCTACCCCAGAAACACAGGGCCTGAGAGGGGAGGCTGCTCACGCCCAAATCATTCTGCAAATGAAATAATGAAGTGAACCCCACCTACATTGCTGACAGAAAGTATTGGGAAGCTTCCTGAACTCTTGTCAAAATCTGCAAATTTATTGGTTTAATAACAAAAGTCCCTTGACAAGCAATGTTTAACATACTTGCACTTATCTTCCTCACAGGCATTTTCCTTTTATTTAGTGTCATCATTGTTGTGACTGACTCATTCAGTTCTGTTCTTGCTGTTTTGCTATTAATTGCAATTGTACCTGTAGGCTCCCAAAGGGATATTAAACACAAATGTTTGGTGTTTTATGTTATTGCAAAGGTGTTACTAGTTAAAAAGCAGCCAATGAGACTGCTTGTCAATGAACTTGTTAACTCAGAACAGCTCTTCTTGAACTATAATTTGGGTTTCAGTTTATTACTACATAAGATTAATGTTTTACTTAGAACAACTTGTTCTTTCTAATGTGATATATATATATAGTAAACAAATTAATAAAGTCATGATTTTTCTTATAATACCAATAAATTTGCAATATATTTACTGAATCAAGGAATGTCCCAAGACTTTCTGTGAGCACTGTATATAGTAGTTATTCCAATTTATTGTCATTAAAAGTTAAAACGACACATATTTGTAAGTCTTCTGGCTCAGACAGAATCTTGTGACCCAGGATTCCTTGGGGTCTGCATCGTGTCTCACATCCTGGGAAACTGTCAGGTTGGCTTAAACCAGCCTGGTCTCACAAATTCACTCTGGCATGCCTATCACATTGTGAGTGAGAAGTGAGAAGCTCACAAGGCCCTCAGACCCCATTCACACAGACCCTCAGATCGTATATTCCATCCCATTCTCTCTCCATCTCCTCTTACCTTTTTCCAAGGCCCAGGTCACACAAAGTCCACTCAGAATGTTTGGATGTGAGAAACACTGTTTCATATGACTACTGTATACACTGTGTGCAGAACTATTAGGCCAGTGTGAATTTTGGTTTTATTTTATCTTCCAATCAATAGTCTCAGTCCAGATGAATCTCCACTTAGAAATGGACTGTTTAAAAATAGAGCATAGTATTTAATCTACTTGGAGTAAAATGGGAAACCACAGATACTTCCATAGATACTGTGATGCAGTAACCATAGATACTATGTAAAATTATTAACAGGTTGCCAATTTTGGTGAGCTGGCTGGCGTGAGATTTTCGATTCGAGACAAGGCTGCATACAAATTTACAAGTATGTAACAATTTCATTATCTTGTAAATGGTCTGTAGAGTTTACAGAGTACCCCAACACTTTTGATGTAGCTAACTGTAGGTTTATAATGGAATATGTTTTTATTATGTAATAATAAGATTTGTTGCGTAAGAGTCTCGAAATGTGTCATGCCAGATGCGTGTGAGTTGGCAACCCTGTATTAAGCAAATGATTATTACTATTGAAATGGACCAAAAAAGGACCTTACACAGAGCAGAAAAAGTGAAGTGCCAGTCATAGGGATGCAAAACAATTGAAACTGCCAAACTTACAAAACATGTTCACTGTAGTCGGGTGTTTTGTGGCCAGCAGCCAATGAAGATGGAAGAAACATATAGAGAGAAGAAGACACAAATTAACTGCCAAAGCTATGTGTCAAATTAAAGGGTAGACACCCAGAAACTCTTTAGAATCAAATGCCACCATTTTTAAAAACTGCAATCTGAATGGAATCTCAGGAAGCACTATGTGCAGTGTGTTACATGACATCGTTAGGGTCACAAAGGCTGAAATATAACCTCCACTCAATAAGGCATGCAAGCTAAAATGTCAAGAATGTGCACAGATACATCTCAAAAATGGTTTCATAAAGGCTTTTTGAACAGATTAGATGAGAGTGACTCTTGATGGAGCAGATGGATGGGTCCGTGGATGGTCACCTTCTTCAAGCACCAACAGGGTGGTGGAGGAGTGATGGTGTGGGCTGCAGTTATCAGTGATGAACATGTCGGACCATTCCAATATGCAGATGGTGTAAAAAGTAACGAAATATACTGCCAAAATCTGGTGAAAGAAGAAGTTAGCAGCTTTCAAAGAGGTTATGATATGCATGCAGGACAGTGTCCCTTCCTATGATATTCATGTAGGACAGTGCCCCTTTCCATAATGAGCATGCAGGACAGTGTCCCTTTCCATGAGACGTATGCAGGACAGTGTCCCTTTCTATGAGACCTATGCAGGACAGGGTCCCTTCTCATGATATTCATGCAGGACAGTTTCCATTCCCATGATATTAATGCAGAATAGTGCTTCTTTCCATGAGACGTATGCAGGACAGTGTCCCTTCCCATGATATGCATGCAGGACAGTGCCCCTTTCCATGTGACGCATGCAGGACAATGTCCCTTTCCATGATATGCATGCAGGACAGTGTTCCTTTCCATGATATGCATGCATGACAGGGCCCCTTCCCATGATATGCATGCAGGACAGTGTCCCTTTCCATGAGATGTACGCAGGACAGTGCTCCTTTCCATGATATGCATGCAGGACAGGGTCCCTTTCCATGATATGCATGCAGGACAGTGTCCCTTTCCATGAGATGTATTCAGGACAGTGCTCCTTTCCATGATATGCATGCAGGACAGGGTCCCTTCCCATGATATTCATGCAGGACAGTGCTCCTCTCTATGAGGAAATTCCTCTAATTAACAAGCCAAGTAGCCACTTGAAATACCTGTATATCTTTGTACTTTGTGTTGCATTGTTAATAATGTGTGATATGTCTATCCAGCAAATAAATTTTGATAATTTTTTGCTGTTCTGATACAGCATCTCCTGTAGATTCCTCAGTAGCGATGTTGCTGCAATTCCTGGCAAGGATTAGTACCCACTAGGGCCCTACTGTAAGATTATGGGACATTAAGATCTAGTGGCTTTAGCTCTCCAACTAACTTTCTCACATGTGCTGCTTAGAGCAAATGTGAGCAACTAAATTGTCTTGTACAGTGAAAACCCACCGCGCAGCCTATGAGTTGAGTCAGACACACTGAGTTACATCAGTCCCTGAGCTGAATTAGCCAAACAAGCTGACACTGTGCCATATTGAATCTGTCATCCAGTCCCTGAATTGAGATCAAACTGGTTACATATTGTGTCCGTGGATATCCCATAATTGACCTGAGGGAACCTGTGTGACACCAAAACCCAGACTGATCAAGTTTAGTTGAAAGAAAGACAGGTCTTAATAACAATAATACATTCATCCAACTTCTAACAGCTTATTCTGGACAGAAATGTGGGGCACAAACGTGCACACATACACTTACAGCATTTAGCAGACACCCTTATCCAGAGTAACTTACATTTTTTCCTAAATTCAGGGACAACGCCCCAGAGCAAGGTGGGGTTAAGGGTCTTGCTTAGGGACCCAATGATGATAGTGTCAGAGGTGGGACTTAAACCCATACTCTCTTGGTCTAGAGGCAAGCATCCTAACCACTAGACCACCAACACCATCAGCCTACTGAATATTCTACAATGCCACTAAGGCGGTGAAGAAGAAAGCCTGACCCCTTGTTAATAAGTCACAATGCATGTCTAAACTGTCCTGTGATTAAAGTGATAAGACAGAGTGAATAGCAAAGGGCTCTGAAAAATTCACAACTCATTTAGGTAAAGCAATTAGGCATCATAGCTAAAACAGAGGTGGGCAGCTAAATATTACTGAACCAAATTAAATTAACATAAATGGATATTCACATGCATTACAGCAAGATGATTAAATTGGCCTTTATAAGCAGATTGCACAAGGCAGGTCTTGAAAATGAGAAAAGCAAATGTGCTAATCAATATGTATAAACTGTGTCATGATGCTGGTTTTGTTGACTACTGTTGTTATTATTAGTATTGTTATTATTATAGTTGTTGTCATTTTTATTATCATCAAACATCAAACATACTATGTAGAGAAGCTTCCAGAAGAAATATCTTTCAGACATTTAACCTCTGAGTAATCGTTCAGTGTTTCTACACAGAGGGATTTTTCCTCTGGATGCCTCAGGGGAATCACCCATCACTGAGCTGTCTCACAGCCTGAACCTTTGGCCTCAACTGTCTTGTTATCCCAGCACTAATGCGACTAATTATCACAGAGGAGGACCTACCCCACCTTCAGTCATGACCCAAATGTCCGTTCCTCCATCCACATATAGATATGCAGCTGGCCAGGGAAGGAAGGCGCATAAAACACCATGGGAGGAGCAGGACCAAATGTGAGATGGTTGTTAGGAGGTCTTCTATCAGAATTACTAAATTCCATCAAAACCCATTATCTTCTATTATTGATGGCTGGAAGATTGTACTTATACAGCATGAGGCTTAGGAATGTTTTGTGGAATAAAAAAATTATTTTGAAATGAGAAATAATTCCACACTAATCTGTATTACACATGAAGCTGAAAATACTGGGTTTTGTAAAATGTATTGTTCACTGGGGATAACACAGTGTCAGGCGACACCCACTAAAGGTTGTGACACTGGGAAGGTCATGTTCATTTCAGAGATTAACTGCTGTTTATGGCACACATTTAGTTTGCAACCATTACCACCTCTAGCACCCGCTGTACATTTAAAAGACGTGACAAGAAAATAGGTTATTCGTTGGCCAAAATAATATAAACATGTGCAACAAGTTGTTCTCCTTGAACAACAAAATGACTTAAAGACTTTCTAGGGCAAATATGGTTTTCCATGAATTGACCAGTACCACAAAGAGGTCATTAGGGATTAGAGATTAATCCAGTATGGACAGAGTAGGAGGAAAGAAAACCACAGATCTATACAGAACTGCCCCAACGTTTCAGTATTTCCATAGGAAAATGTTTTGTTATTAATATTCTTTGGGCCGTTTCACTTATGACGGTGACTGCACTCTGTAATTAAACAATTAGAAAAGCTTGATATGAAATTCAATGGCATATTGATCTATTTGGAGGAGGATAATGCTAACGGAAGCCATTTTCTTCAAATACATCGCTTACAGATTCTCCTACAGAAAAATGGCACACAGGTGAAAACAACTGTACTATGCTGGCAATGTTATGTTTAAAAGTCTCATTGTATGAATTTGACATTAACAGCCATTTGATTCAATTCAGCTAAGCAGGTAAAACATATCATAGCATTAACTTAATCCTTTAAACGCTATGACACAGGTGTCCAGAGGAATCGATAGTAATATGATTATGATGTTTTATCATCATCATCAAAGCCAATATGTCATCACTGGTGTGTATAATAACATAAACAACTTAAAGGGAAGTGTTTAAAGGGACCAAAATAGTGCATGGTGTTTGTGCCTTACAGCAAAAACTGGTGCACATTTTTATAAGATGCAGACATAAAACACGGAGGGATAAACAAGCAGCGAGATGGATTAGCTTTTTATCTGACAGGAGCAAACAGTCCTCAACATCAGCTCTTCACTGTTATGCTCAATCAAAATATGTCATTACCTTAAATTCCCAGGTGATGCTATCAAATCGCATCTGTTATATTCCATTTCCCTCCCTCCTCTGGGGCGCAGGAACTCCCCCCAATCACAGGAACATCTGATTCTTTAGAGAGATTGGATTGTTGTTGGAGCAGAGATGAGCAAGATAGAGGGATTAAGTGTTAATTGGAACAAGGGTACAAGGATCTCCATGTACCACTGAGCACAAGATGAAATTATCAGTGTGCACTGTTACTGAGTAATATAAAGCATTTCAGATGAGTAAGAGTCTGAAAATTATGACATTTTAATGGCCCTGGTGACACTGAAGCAATAGCCAATTACACATGCATACTGTCATACCCCTGCCTGTTATTCATGTGTCTCTCTTGTCTTGCCTCTCGTTCCTAACCCCCAAGTGGAGGTCACTCCCAGCTGTCTCTCGTTAGCCCTCTGTTTGTCTTTGTACTTAAGTACCTGTTTGTCTCATCATCCCCAGTCCGGTTATTGACGTCGAGCATTTCTGTTGCCTGTGCCCTCCCTTGTTCCAGTCCTCCTGTTTTGACCCCTCACAATCCTGTTTATTTCCAGTCTCTGTTCGTTGAGTTCAATAAACCCCCTTTTGTTTAACTACAGCGCCTGCCCTCGAGTAAAATCGTAACAAAGACAATGCCATACTGGAGTAATCTGTAAAGCTAGTAAAATATAACTGAAAATAATCCTTGTTTTTACATTGGAGCACTATAGTGGAGTAAAATTTGCAATGTAATCCACTAACTGAACAGCATTCACTGATTGCAATAAGGGATAAGAATGTCTTTGGCCAGGGACCAGACTTCATGTTAAGTATGAGAATATATGAAAATTTCACATAAATCCACTATAAAAATTTACCTGACCTCTTGAAAAGCTCCATAAAAATTAGCTAATTATAAAAGTGACCGGAAAGGGTAAAAACTCTTTAAATCAAAATCTGACTTTCCGGGTCTGCAAAATGATGGTGCGGTGGTTAACAGTGTTGTCTTACACCTATGAGCCATGGGTTCAAATCTCCATCGGGATTGCAGGGGTGTGCAGTTTGCATGTTCTCCCCATGTTGTCATAGGACTGGTGGTTATAAAAAAATGTATGGAAGTGTTATAACCATACACTGAAATGAGTCATAGGATCCCTGTGGAAATCTATCAGAAGATTTTCATAGATCTGTGTGCAGGTTTGGAGGACTCTTTATTAAAGCCAAGCCATTTTCACTGGTTTTAATCAAAGACTTCACTGATGAAAGGTTTCATCTCAAATGAACAAGTCGGGCAGCTGAGCAGAGATTCAAATAGTTTCAGAAATTGTTGTCATTTGATTGGATGCTCTAGTCTGGATCAGCATGTGTGGAAAACAAACACCGTCAAGCACCCTTAACTTCTCCAAAGGCAGACAGCTCACGGTAAAAAAAGATGGGAACCTAAATGTGCATTAATGCATGTGTTTTAAAACACCACATGTTATAATAACAATTATCTAGCTCTGCGGTGCCCTCTGAAACCAGTTAAAATCATAGAAAAAATTATTGGTTCTGTGGTTTGCACCGAACCCTTTAAAGCAGGATGTATGAGGTGGTGTCCTTCATGGGGAGCTCTGCAATGACCTTGAGAAGGGCTTACAACCTGACTGCTCCATCACCGTCAGGAACCCCCCCCCCATAACAGTGATTATCCCCAGGGTCTGAGACAATGCAGACATTTGTATTTTAAAGCAAAAACTCTCTGCTATAGTATACCATTGTAGGTCTAGTTCCAGTATTGATTGAGCTCGTGCTCGTCAGGGCTCTTCACAGCTTCTTCAGACAGGTGAGTGATGCCCAGAGGCAGTAGGTGAGCAGTCCTTGTTCGAACGGACCTGGAATCCATCATCTGTATTGCATTTTGATCGATGGACACAAGCATAGAGGGTGTGCCACGTGCATAGGCAAGTCTACTGTACTAGCTATCCATATGAAATTATGTTAAGCAAAATGTTTAATATTTATAAGATAAATGTCTTTTTATGCTTATGAAGTGTGATTCTAAAATATCTTAAATTCAGTTTGTTTTCATTTTTAACTTTTACTTGTGTTTACTACTTCCAGTCCCCCGACCCCCAATACTCGGGGCTTACAGGGAACCACTTTCTGAGGCTAAATGGTCTTAAATATCTGCTGGAACTTCGGTTTGGCTGTTTATCCCCATCTGCAGGATTTATCCTCAAAGTTGAAAGACCACATGCATCAGGATCGCAGTTGATTTTATTTTCTTACTACCTATTGTTCCTCAGAGTCACATCAGAAGTAGTGCGTGGCTCTCCACCATTATTTTCTGCTGTGCCCGGCGTGCCTCATCAGTCCAGAGTTGGTGCACAAGAAAGCTTATCCACTGAAAAAGAGGCCCCCATCAACAGCCTGTAATACCAGTGCTGTTAAGAAACAATGCAGACGGCTTTCTTATTTAATGAAGTTTAATGGATGGACACAGCAAAATGTCAAACATACATAAACAACCAGTCTATGTCAGTCAGCCTGCTTACAGAAAGGAACTTATGGTAAGCAATATCCTAAATATAGTGAGTGGGTTTGTGAATTGGGATTTCAAAGTAATATCTCAGAATACACTCCAGTACCCAATAAATAAATGACAACCGGCATTCTTGCCTTTAATACAACAAGCACTCTCCTCCCTGAAGTCACAAAGGCCCGCTATTCTAGATCCACGATATTTCAACAAAAAGAAAAATGAAGCATCGTTCATCTTCAACAGTACAAGTGGGGCTCTCTGCCGCTCAAGAGTCTTCTTATTGGCAATTGAAAATATCATTCTTTCCCTGCAACACAGGGAAACATATGAGCATGAATACAATTTCTGTAACAGCAGGAATTAATACTGTGCAATTTAAAATTTTAATGAAATGATTTTATCAAATGAAAACCTGTTTCAGTTCAGCCATTATCATCTTCCTCAAAAACCGCAAAATTTCTCGTAAGTTTACTTGACAGCGAGGGACGCCCAGTGATTTGCCGCGGCAAGACGAGCTTGAAGAACAGGCAGACAGTTATGACACATGCCATTTCAAGTCAGAATCTTCTGTGACTGCATTACCCATACTGCATGATGAGATATAGAAACATTTTGGAATTGAACCGATTCATCCTCCAAGCCATTCGATGGCTAGTGTGACCTCGCTGTGATGGGCTTTGTCGAGAAATTCCATTTGAATCCATTTTTTTCCTGTCCCCAGAGGGCAGTTCCCATGGCGTAACTGATGCACTTCTCATTAATATCCCATCCTTGTTCCAGCAGATTACGCCTCCCAGATTCTGACTCCTCATTCCGCTCTCTTTTTTGTCATGCCCCTGTAACCTTCCGGTGCCCCTGCTCTCACCTGTGTCTCTCACACCTGCTCCTCTCATTCCAGCTGGGAAATAGTCAGGTTCCTGACCTCTCACACAATGCCCCTCTCTAACCTCCCAATGAGATGACCATCAGCCTGTCACTCTTCTAACTTTCGAAAGGCCTTCCTTCTTTCTTACTACCACTTCTAACACACATCTGAGTGTCGCTATACATATTGAACTTCCCCAGTAATACTCTTATAATAGAGTATGCCATTTCTTATAATAGAGTATGCCAGTATGCAATTGAGTATTACAGTAACATGATGTGGCTCCACATTTTGGTTTGATGACTTTAAGAGTTTGCTTCAGCATTAGCTATTGCATGCATGATAAAATTATTCCGTAAGATACATTCATGTTCAGCTCAAGATAAATGGAATAATCTGCATTTCAGAACAAAGGGGAATGATAAACAGATTGTGTGCTGCATTGAAACATTGATCGCGCATTTGTAAAAAAACATTTGTCACCTCTGTTACCCCATTGCTAACATGTCTAAGTTTTACAAAAAATCATTCAACCTGATTGGCCGTCGCGAGTGTGCTGAGTGATTGAAAGCTGACCAATAAGCTCAGGGGAGAGGAACCCTTGATTGACCCAAGGATGCCCTCTCTGCCCTTATAATTATGAGGATGATGGGGGTGACTGGTGCATGGAAGAAAAAAAAAGTAAAATATGTCCAGTTAAAAGCAGCTTTTTTGTTACCCAGGACTTGAGAGCCTGAAGATAAATGAAACAAAGCTTCCATCTGCAGAGATAGTGTCAGGTCCTGCTGGGACACTAATGGCTGGATGTCTTGGGACGATTTGTCCCATGCACTGGGAAGCACCTTCATGCTGCCCTCGAGGCTGTCTGGAGAATGTAAATTCCTCCTGAACCACTCACACATGCCTTGGGCCCATTTAAGCATTTCTTTTTTATGGTTTTCATTTTGACAAAAAAACAGAAGGGCAGTTATACCACCAAAACTGGGTCAGGCTTGTTATAAACTCTACCAGCAGGAGAGGGCGAGAACTGTCCGCATTGCCTGTAGAGTCTCTCTCCATCACCTGTGAAGTCTCTCTCCATTGCCCGTGGAGTCTCTCTCCATCACCTGTGAAGTCTCTCTCCATTGCCTATGGAGTTTCTCTCCATCACATGTGAAGTCTCTCTCCATTGCCTGTGAAGTATCTCTCCATCACCCGTGGATTCTTTCTCCATCGCCTATGGAGTCTCTCTTCATTGCCTGTGAAGTATCTCTCCATCACCCATGGAGTCTTTCTTGGAGTCTGATCCTGAGCTATTTCATGGCACTGCTTAGTCTTCACCTTTCCCATGCTGTTGCTTGCCATGGGCTGTTCTAGGAACTCTTCATCATCTTTATCATCACCTATACAATGCACATTGTATTAATGGAATCCATACAGTGTTAAAAAGTGGAACTTGACTGTGAAAGCCTATAGCAAGGCTATCCTGGAAGGAAAGAGGGAAGTGCTAAAGGACTCAGTAGATGTGGGGACATACTAGGATTTGACCCCAAGCAAAGGACTATAAAACCTTAAAATTACAGGAGGGCATATGCTTCTTGACAGTTATATCCTCCTGAGACCCGGGCCATTCATTTGTGTCCTCTGTAGTGGACATTTTGTTTTTGCATCTATCTTTTCA
>JAODLD010000040.1:19396881-19421659 GCA_026781065.1 Mormyrops boulengeri | reverse complement strand
ATAAAAATAAATTTGAAAAAATCTAAATTGTAAGATGTTTTATTTCCTCCAAAGACATAGAAAATCACAAATAACTTTGGGTACAGTGCACCTGCTAAGCTTTGGTTCTTCTAGTTGCTATAGTTCTGGTTGTGCTTAAGGCTCAGCTTTTCATTCTGGATATGGAGCTACCTTATTAGGATGCCTCTAGTTTGGACCAAGGGAGTGTTTCTCTGCTTAGTTATGGCTCTGTGAAGCAAGGATACTGTTTCCTTCTGATAGAAGAACACAGACCTCTATAAGCTATTGATTCAAAAAGTTCTGGCAAAGTCTTATCTGAGGTGGGGCAAAGAGCCAATCTGGGTGATGTGTAAGCCTCAATTTGATTGTCTTTAGCATATAATGAGCTTTTCCTCTTGGATGTCTGACGGTCAGATAGATATTGACTCAATGTACCTGTTCTTTCTGCTCATTCCAATTCTGCTTTATTTTTAGTCACTATAGTAATTTAGCATTTACCTGAAAGTTGTTTCTCTGACCTATGCATTTGGCTACAAGTAAATGGTTCAATAATAAATTCCCTTGGGTAATTCCTTGTTTTTGCTTTGTTTAGCCCACCAGTGCATATTTGGTAACTAATTCAAACAAATAAATGATGAGTCCCATTACCTGAGATAATGCAGAAAAGAGATGGGGACATAGAATAGCTGTGCAAAGTGTCAGTCAGGAAGAAGAGGGCCTTGTATTATATACTTTCCTTATACCTCTGTTTCTGGATGACATCATATACAGTACAAGGTTCAGAGTAATGATGATTGGTCAGTTCTTGTCCTCACTTTTGCTTCTGGTTATCCCTGTCCAGTTGTGTAGTTATGTCCTGAAATCCCTGCTTCTTCTGTGTTCTTAGTGGTTCCTGATGTTTGAGTCCATAGTGCTTAATGACTGATAATGACCCTCACCTGTTCCTTATAACTCTTAGTTCCTGGCATTTGGTTAACTGGTAATGGTTCACACCTGTCCCTTGTGTAGCCCTCATCATCTGTGCATATAATTGGCTGCCCTTGCCCTGTTTCTGTTGGTCATTGTATGTGCTGTAGGTGTTGAATGAGAATGTGGTTCCTGCATGTGTGGTCCCTCAGTATTGCTTTATGTTCGTTCTAATTTGTTGGTTTGCAGTGTATCCGCTACCTTGGTTTAGACCCCTTGGTCCTTTTTGTTTCTTGCTCTAAATTCCTTTTTCAATAAAGTTCCCTTTGTCCTGAAAGCTGCCTTGCGGATCGTCCATCGTGCCTTGTAATAACATACTGGAATTCACAGTAATTTATTTGAACATGCGATTTTATAAGGTTCTTATACGGAGTCTCTAGTGATCAAATGGGATATTTTGCATTTCGGACATAATCTTACTGGTGAGACAAGCATTTCATTTACACCACAACTAGTTCCCATCTACCACATAGGTGAATCATTGCCTGAGCTTACAGTGGGGTGATTTAGGGCTTTTCTCACCCAAAGTGCTTACAGATTCCCTGGGGAGTCACAGTAACAACCACCACCAGCGGTAGGTAGCGCCCACCTGGATCATGCAACGGCAGCCATTCTGTGCCAGCACACTTATCCCACAGTAGCTAAGGTAGGAGACAATTCACCAATTAGATACAGGGGATGATTTAGGAGGCCATATTTGTAAGGGCCACAGTGGGCAATTTTAGCCAAGACATTGGGGTACCAACCCCCCAGTCCCGTTCAAAAGATGCCCAGGAACCATTTATGACGTCAAAGTCAGCACCTTGGTTTAATGTCTCATCCAAAGGACTGCACCATTTTTACAGCATAGTGTCCCCATCACTACACTAGGGCATTGGGATCCACACAGACCCCAGGATGCCCTCCCCATGTTGGGCACACCAACACCTCTTCCAGTAGGACACAGCTTTCCCCAATGTTCTTCGATTCAGGTACTGGTCCGGCCCAAACCTGCTTAGCTTCAGATGGATAACTTAGTCAGAGATGGAGGTGGTGTGGCTGCTGATTGGTTTAAAGAGTGATGGTGCATGTTGAACTGGTCAGGAGCACACTGTGGCGTGTGGCCACCCTTACTTAACTGGAAGATGGGAATGTTAGTTAATTTAAGTAGCGTGATATTGAGATATCGGTTGCTTTTTCAGTCGTTTGGTCATATTTCCTAATTTGTGTTATTAGCATGAAACCTTGCTTTCATATTTTTTATGTGTTTGTCTTTACTCTGCTTCTGTGTCCTTTCTCTTCCAATAAATTGTCACTTATGTAATTTATGCTTCCCCGTATAGGATACATCCTCCATAATTTAGCTATTGTTTCCTATTCTCTCAGAGAACTATGCTGCTGTTCCCCCACTATATTTTACTGTACAAGAAATCAATACCTCGGCAAATTACTGTACTGAGACTAATAATATTGGCAAAAACTGGAACACCAATTAAAGCTAACACTGCCCTTCTTGGGTGTAGTTTACTTTGCTGTTAATGTTTATTTATGTCTGTTGGAAGCCTACACTAAGTGTCACTGCCAATAAAATCTCCCCCGAGTCCCATTTAAAACAGTCACAATCGGCCAGTAGTAATTCGTGGTAAATGCTGTGGCTGTGACATCACCGTCATAGTAAATGGTGGAAGATCCAGGTGGACAATTGGGTGTAGACAGTTGAAGATGAATGGTGCAGAACAGTGGAAATTTATGTGAGACAGCTGCTCCTTATACAGTGGGACACACTGCAATCAGTTATAATGAGCTTCCAAAGCTGAGACAGACATTGGACAGTTGTATCTACACACACGTCCATCCATCGATCCAACTATCTTCCAACCACTTATCCAGTGCAGAGGTCTCTGGAGGCTACCCCAGGCAGCACAGGGAAGGGGTAAACCATTGACGGGATGCCAGCCCATCGCGGACAAACATATACAAACACATTCGGGAACAGTAGAGACACCAGTTCACCTAAATTGATGTGTTTTGAATAGAATCCAGAGTATCTCAAAGGAAACCTGCTTGACACAGGGAAAACAACCAAGCAAATAAGCAAGCTTGCCTTCTGTCTTCCTCTGGAAAGATTAATTTAATGATGTATATATTAAATGGATTATCTTTGCAGCAATAACTAAAGCTGAGAATAGCCTGCGCAAACTTCTCCACAATGTGTGTTTTGCAGATAATGCTGAAATGCATCCTGGCAATGGCCTTTTAAACGTGTCGTTTGCTTTAAAATGTCTCTCTGTTCATGTTTTCTCTCTCATCATGTCTTTTGTGAGCGTCCAGCTACCGACAGTTGTCATTGCCAGTCATCCTTCCTAAGGTGGGATGTGCCTTGTGATCGGTCTTTCACACCGATGTTATCATGTTTTATAAACTTACCTATTACCTAAATTCAAGCAAAACACTATAAAGTGATACAACGGTTAGCTCTGTATCCTCTATAACAACTTCTATAACAGACAGAAGGACCTAGAAAGAATTCTGAAATACGTGTTTAATTTAGCTGCTTATCTGATACTTTGATCTCAAGAAAGACCAATTTAGGCAGCTAGATATTTTACTGGAGCAATTTAGGTGTACTACCATGAAGCTAATTTTTTTTAAAATCAGAACAGAAGTGTGAGCTTTGTTACAAAGAAGCAATTCGTTTCACATGTCTGTGTCCTGCAGTTAATTTAGAAATGGTTCTGTTTTTGAGTAAGTAATTTTCTTTTAACTTAGTAGTCAGTCATTGGCTCCAACAACCAGTGTTTTATAGCATAAAACTACAGCTCAGACATACCAAGAGCTCTTAGTCTTAATTAAAAGCAGCAGTAATATGTAAAACTATGTTAATGCATGTATATCGAATGTGGCTGTGAAGTCGTGTGAACATCGGAATTGCATGCAAACCCCACGCACAGAGCTGGGCCGCTCCTTACGTAATAAATTAGTAAACTTCGCCTTTATGTATCGCTTTGTATTTTGTCTGCACATTCCATTCACTTGGGTGAGTCAATCTGGTGTTATCAGACCAAAACAAAGGGGACGATTGATTGTAGCTAGGCGGGTGAGCATCGCATAACAAAGGCAGCCTTCATCTTCAACTCCGGAGGCTTGTCAATATTTGAAGAAGTACTATCATTTAAAGAACACTTAATAGGAAGCTATTGGTGAAAAATGATATCACACTCTTTTTATCATCCTTCATCTGGTGTTCAGGGGAGGCGCCACCTGCAAATTTTCCTTTTTTATCAAATTTAAATTGCTGGAATATTTGTGCTATTGTGCTCACTATTAAACAGGCATATCAGTTGTAGCGGCTGTTTATTTTAACTAAACGGTCTTTAATATGCCTACAAATCTATAACCACAACTACATGGCATGTACATTTTTTCACATGCTGAACAACTCTTAAATAGTAGTGTTTCATTGACCGTATTATTCAAACCATGACAGCGGTGCAGTGGTTAGCACTGTTGCCTCACACCTCTAGGACCGCAGTTTGAGTGTCCACCGTGGCTCCATGTGTGTGAAGTTTGCATGTTCTTCCCATGTCATCGCTGGGTTTACTCCAGGTCTGCTGGTTTTCCCCCATAGTCCAAGACCATGCTGCGGTTAATTGGGGTTACCAAATTCTGAATGGTGTGTGAATGTGCCCTACAGTGGGTTGCAACCAAACCCAGAAAATGGGTGGATGCAAACCATTATAAAACAAATACATTTTCATATATAAAATAAGGTACATGCATTCATTTGGAATGATGTCTTTATTTTTATTGTTTTCTTTAATAATATTAAACGGTTTTGACAAAAAGCAGAATAGCACAGAATATAGCTGAGTCAGTGAAATTTTGGAGCTGAAATAGATTATTATTTTTCACTGTATCTTTCATCTAAAACCTTGGTGCAATTTTTTTTTTTGATATATAGAACAAGGGCATGTGCTGGAGTTTGTGACATGCTTCCCTAACCTCTGTTATCTCTGCCCCATCTTCTCAGAAGGTGTTCCATATCCTATTATTTGCACCATGGGAAGCAAACAGCGGGAGCTGTCCTACTGGCCATCGCCAGAGCCCTACTGTGATCGAATTGGTTTTCACACGGACACGCCCCTGGTGTCATTGGCTTTCAAGCAGCCCCGGTTGCCCGCAGAACCAACTTCAATACACCCTGAAATCTGTGAGCAAACCGCTGAAAATGTAATAAACTTGGCTTCCCCGGATGAATGCTGGCCAGATTATAAAATCTCATTTAGAGTCACTTTGATGTCATAAAGCCTAGCAAGGCTGCAGAGCAGAAAGTGTACTTTAAGGGTAACCAAGACAAGATAAAATAAAAGTGAATCAAGTACAAATCAATTTTAATTGACTCTTATCACTGTAACATGGAAGGGCTACAAAGATGTGGTTACAAACCAAATGCACTGGCCTGGAATTTGATTACATTTAATCATATTTAAATTAAGCATTTAAAAACAAATGATTTATCTTGTACGCCGGGCGGACAGAGGCATCACAAAAGCAGGGATGGATGAGGAGACTTGCTTACCGGAACAAAATACACACTTTATTATAGTCCTGAACAGGACTAGAAAAGGCACCCAGCGAGCACCGAACTGAAATACACACAGTGAAAACACAAGGTAGTCAGATGCCAAATTGTACGGTGTATACACAGTGGGAGAGTTATATAAGCTAAGAACATGCAACGATTGGACGGGGTACACATAAGACATGGGCAATCACATGCATGACAAAAGAAATGCAACCATTAACAACAACAGTACAACAAGGGCTATTTACAATTACATACTGGGGCTATTTACAATTACATACTGGGGCTATTTACAATTACATACACATTTACAATTGCCCATGAGCATACCAGGATATGCTGACCCCCGCTGGCGCTAAAGTATTTTTGGTGTTTACCAGTTAAGTCAACTTTAATTCTAATAAGTTTAAACTGTTTATTATTATAAGAGCCAAATTGTGATGACGACCAATGTAAATGTCACACACGCACCTCTTGACACGGAGGGGGAAAAAAACAGTTGAGATAAATTGAAAATGTTGAAACCTAAAAAATTTCATCAGGGCCTTCCTCAACTGACGAATATTCATTATCTTGACACATGTGGGAGTACAGAATTCCCTGTAGCTACACTTTACTAAGTAAGGTAATCTTCTCCTTCCCACTGACTTAAAACCTTTACAAAACTCCTTGCTAATTAGCTGGCTGCAGCACATGATTAGGACACTTGCAACTATTGGACATGAACTGATCCTGCTAAAAAATGTGCAAGTGACTAAATGCTAAATTAATAAAATATATAGCCTGCAATCATTGTGGTAAATATGAATAAATAGAGACAGAAAGAAAAAAAACATGTTGGAAAGAATGTGTGGACATTTCACTCCACTTTCAGAAACCTAAATGCTACGCCATCAACATAACCTGAATATGAAAGTTCAGATGAGAACTTTGATATTTTCAAAGTCCACCTCCCAAGATGCAGGCTAGCAGAGTGGATGCCTGTATTCCTCCAAAGTCTGTCAGTAGAATATTTATTTACAAAAGCTCCAATGTGGCAAACATTAAATTCTGGCATGCAGACAATGAAAAACTCACTGAACTAGCTTGTGTTTGTTTTAGACAGACAGTCGAACAGGATTGGCAAGGATCGACGGACAGATAGACAAACATGACAATTTTTTTTCCTGTGTCTAAACATCACATTTACTTTCTGTCCTGGTGAGATTCTGCGGTCCAGACAGTCCGCAGGTTACGCATAAGATCTGTTTCCTAACTCTGTCTTTATCTCATTTGTAGATTACTAGGAAAAATAATATCACAGTACCTAAAAATAATAATTATTATACAGTAGTAATAAAAGGAACTTGATACGGTACTGTACCGTACCTTGAGCTGATGAACTGTATGTTGAATATATATAATATGCTTTATTGCAGTTGGTTCATAAGTACAAGCTGTCCGTAAGTTGGGCATTCTTATCCCGTGGACTGCCTGTAGGTGGCTGACATGTGGTAGCTCACCTGACACACACCATACCCCAGATACAGCGGTTCCACTGAAGCATGGACAAAATGCATATCAGAACTCAACAATAAATCACCAGTATCTGACAGAAAGCATGGAGCTGACAGCACACTCATAATAATGATGTATGGCTTGTTCATCCGCTAGCCACAGGAAAAGTCATGTGACTTACAACTCAACGTGTCATGAGTGATCGTTGGGCGGTGATGTTCCTTGTAGCTGCCCAGCCAATGAAATGAGCTCTACATGTCTTATTTACCCACGTGGTGGTAGTTTATTCTGTCTTCTTCTGTTTTCATCCTGCAGATTCTGTCATCTGGTGTCATTTATCCTTTTTGATATGTCAAAAACAGCAATGAGACAATTCCATGCATGCTATCTCCCTGGACATTCAGATAGCGAGGGCTAGCACTTGCTTAATGTGAGATGCGAGACATGTGTTCTGATTATAGCCTCCATCTGAGACGGGCAGTCAGCAGAGCGCTGACTCTGAGTGTTGATCTATTACAGCTTAACAAGGCTAAAACGAGAGTAAATGTTTCATTTCTGTGGACTCTGCATTCAGGGGAGGTGATTCTATCTATCTATCTCATCCATAAAATTATAGAAATAATCATAAACACAACGATTTCAGTTCTGTGGTGAAAGGCCTGACTGGGTTTAGTCTGACTAAGTGGAAGAAGTCTTTGTATCAGTGGATAATTTTTCATATCTATATAAAGTTGTGTGATAATGGGTAATTTGATGCAAAATGGTAATGCCACAGCAGAATGACAACCTCTCAGCTTATTTTTGATGTGGTACCCATCAAAGTTTAATGAAATGGTTTTAATCAGGTGACAATCATGTCCTTATTTCTTTATTAGTTTACAGGAAGCGTTTTACAATTATAAAAAAAAATCATTTTCATTCATATTTTCATTCAAGTTTAATGATGCTTAGGAAAAGGTGCGATCACATGTTACTTAAAAAAACCATGTAAGAGGAGTGGGAAAACAACAATTGTGTTTAGCACTTGGGATGAATTCGTTGTGATTGAGCATCGCCACAAATAAAAATCAACACTGGTCTCCAACAATTTTCATTGCCGGTAATCTGTTTTTTGAATAATAACATCTTTCACCGGCTCTTTCTCCTGGCACTTTAGCGAGTATTTAATAGATAAAAAGGTGCTTTACGTGCTACACCCGTGTCGCCCGGGACTTAATTAATACCGGAAATCCCAAGCTCAATATACATGGAGGGACAAACACTGCTGGAGGCTCCATCTTGTCTCCACCGTCTGCTCTGCCTCACATTAGCGTGTGTAGATTTCGTTCTGTAATTTGTTTGTTGGTTTTGTGCCCTTTACTGCTATTTCGGATTCCCCACCAGCCATTCCATAGCCTCCAGTCTGCAGCAGTTACCAGTTTCCTACAGTTTCCCGTTATATGGACTATAGGGCAGTTGGGCTGACCGCCTAGCAGTATGTGTGGAACACTTCTGTTAGCGGTATGGTACATTAATGTCAATTTAACAAAATGAGAAATAGAATTTAATTAGACCCCAGTAACATTTCCCATATATAACTGATCTACATTTAAATATCAAAACTAGGTAATTTAAATAATTGCAGAACAAATGGAAAAAGTAATCTTGAATGAAAATATTGGAAACGGTTATTGTATTCTGTGGAGTGAAGGTGAAATTTGTGATTGAAGTGTGTTTGCATAAATTTATGGTCTGAAAGTTGTCTGCTAGAATTCCCCAAAGCATTGATCATTTGTAAATTCTGGTGACATTTAATAATAATAGGCGGTCCCCATCACATAGCTAATACACCGGGTTAATGGTCCTGCTAATTAACCCAGCCTCTCAGCTGATTGCCTGTCGATTGCAGTTAGTCCTGTGTCCTGGAGTTTTTATATACAGTGACTTGGACACCAAGGCAGAGGTTCAAATGTCTTCGTCACAGCTGTTGAGTTTCGTCTCAGGGAGTGTGAAAATTCACTCTACAGAGCTGAATAGGCACTAATGCAACATGCTTATGTGATATTAGCTGAAGAATAGTATTAGTGGAGAGATTTTAATAATGTTACTCCAGGACTCAAATAATGAAGCGATGGGAAAAAAAATCAGGGCTAACACTTTACTTGCTTAGTAATGCTTAGTAATGTTAGTAATGTTAGTAGTGCTTAGTAATAACTCAGTTACTACTGAAGTACAAATCATTATAAACCATGAACATATTGAGATAAAAGATATGTCATGATTCATTACTGATGAACAAACATGAGATCAGTATGTTGGGTTTATTATTTATTCCTACAGTAGTTCCTTCAGTAGTTCACAAAGGTTTACTGAATTAACAGATATAGTAACAAATATAGTTATAGCTTGAGATAAAACATGTGTCACGATTCATTAATGATGAATTAACATGAGATCAGTATGTAAGACTTGGTCAGTAATTGCATAATATTATATTATTTGTGCCTTGTCAAGTAAATAAGGTATACTTTGAATACTGTAACAATCAACCAAAACATGCCACTAAAACATGCGTACATAATCTGTACATAAGTCCTTTATCCTTAGTACACCTACAACTTGGTGAAAATTTCATCCAGAAACTGTATTGTTTGAAAGCAAAAGAATATTCTGTCACATTTAGCAGCAGGAGAAGGATGACCCGAATGCAGGCTGTGGGTAATCAACCCCTCGCAGGGGTGTTTATTAAAGGGAACAGGCAGGATTGCACACATAGACAGGGAATAATGACCAGACAGGGAACACAAGAGTGATTATACACTTATATACACCATTAATAGGGAGCAAAGACGAGGCAGCTGTGAGAAGGTAATAGGAGGGCAGGACCAAGAGGGAAGACTAGCAAGCCCCAGGCGTGGCTAGTTTAGAGTAACACCTGAGGGAAAACGAGGGGATCAGAGAGGCGGGCCAGGCTGGACATGACATATTCCTCCACATTGTGTCTTTGAATTTAATTTATATTAAATATGCAATAACAGTAATGAAATAAATAATAAACAATGGCTGAAATGAAACCCCATCATTTTGTGTCCAAAATTGAAATTTTTGTGATTTAATTGTGCTAAAATTTTATAAAAGAAATGTTGAGCAAAGTTTTTTATGACTACTGGGGTGCCTTATTGTAAAGTCAACAGAAAACGTTCTCCATGTAGCAGCATTAAACAGCATTTGCTCTATGAATGAAATTTATACAGCTCAATGGCTAAATGCTCAAAACTGCTTACAGATTCATTTCCAGCTTGAATTTTTTTTGAATTGCTTGTTCTGTATGGCATTCGGAGTCAGCATAAATATGTAGTATTCTTGCAATGTCGATGGTAGGCTTATTTTGACATGGTTTAAAATGAGGCATGCCACTTGACTTCAAAAATGCTCTGCACACTGCACTAATTAGCATGCCTGGGGCCTGGTATTGGCTATGAGCATCTACCCTCTGATTACAGTTCTAAGACAATCCTGGTTCCTGGGCCACATTAGTAGGAAATGCTTCTGAGTTGCAGGGCTAGCCTTCTAAAACACAGTGTCAGAGTTTTCTGCCATTTCTTATGTACCCAGGGACCAAGGTGATGGATTAAACAAAGGATTAGAGTTCTCCCTCTCTCTCGCTCTCCCCCTCTCTCTCTCTTGCACAAACATACTTCCTCTCTCTCAAGTTGTGCCAACGGAGATAACATCCTTTTTGAGTGATGCGGTTCATTTTTTGAAGCTAACGGGAAATGGACGTAGCGCAAAGGAAATGCGACATTAGCAATGGAAATGAGGCTAGATCCAGGCCCAGATCCACCATATTAGCCAACAAAGTCACTGGCCCGTTAGCCCATAATCCTTTGCACATTTTGATTTTGTCCATTCATCCATGCATTTTATTCCTGTGTCCTGGGTGTGGATTTAAAGTTCCATAAGATACGTCTATGTATCAGTCATGCAAACTCTAGCCTTTAACCTGTGGTCCCTCCTCATTTTGTATGGGAGTGGATTAGCAAAAACAATGAACTTGTATATCCGTGAGACTGCCACACATTTTCTTAATTTTTTTTTTGTTGTCCTTTTGATAATAAAATTCTACTGGCAGATTTGACCTAGAGGCTCAGTTGGGTGAATATGGGACACTTTTTCCCCATTAAGATATTGCATTAAAGGGTCTGAACATAGATCAATAACAACGCAGTGGTAATCATCATTTGAAAAAGAAGCAATCGAATAAATGAATAATAAAACAGATGGATGGATGGATGGATGGATGGATGGATGGATGGGTGTATGGATGGAAAAAACCCATTCATTCACAAGCAAAAAACTATGGGATCAAATCCATTGGGTCATGAGAGACTTGGCAGTTAAATGACCGGAAATGCAAAAGACATAGAAAATGAGAAAACCTAAGAAAAGATGAAGCACAGACACCGTGTGTGTGGGGGGGGTCTGGGTGGTGGTGGTGTTGGGGACTGTTAATTAAACAACAGCCCAGGACTTTAAACTTGTCAGGGCCCAAGCAGAAAATGTTTTTCAGTGCTTTGAAATTACAATGGGGGGGTTATTTGGTGCTTCAATCATACAGCAGGGCCTGAGTCAGCCTTCATTCTTCCCAGAGGAGGAGCCGCGGGTGATGCAGGTTGGCGTGGTCGGGGGGGAGGACAGGCCGCCTGGCAGCGCTTTAATCATATCTTGAAAGGCATGAGTCACAGAGATGACTGAAAGCCCAGCCTAGGCACACAAACACAGTGTGGAGTTTCCGCACCATGTCTTTTTTTCATAATTATTCCAGCACTGTCCTTCCTCAGAGAGACCCAAGGGCACCATAAGGCAATACCTGTTCTGGGTCGTTAACTGGCACATTTTTATTCCCCTAATTTAACTTGTTGTTTCTGGCTTATTCCTGAATAAGATAAAAATTAAAGCATTTATGTGATACATGTAGGAGGCGATTTTTAGACTGCACTAGGCTCTGTCTGGACAGTTATTAATCATGTTCCCATGAAGAAGGATATTTTCAGTCTTCATAATAGGACACCAAGTGCCATCACCTATCAGTTCAGAAAATTACAGATGTGCATCGAATGACGTCGCTGTAACTATGCAGGGGTTGTTGCTGTGGCACCAGTGCCAGATATAAACTGCAGAGAAAAAAGACGCACAGTGAAAAAAGAAACACTGCATCCATCAATTGGCTTTCTTATACTGTAACTGCTCTTCCAGTGTAGGCTGAACCTGGAACCTCTCCCAGGTGACACTGGGCCCCAGGCAGGGAGCTCCCCAGAGGGGACAGCTGAATATAGTGCGGAACAGATCCATATACTATGGACACTTTAGAGACAGTAGATTATCTTTTTGGACTATTGTAAGAAACATGAGTATCTGCTGATAACCTGAACACCCAAAGAGCTTGAATGGGAACCAAACCCACTGTCCTGCAGGTATGAATCCAGAGTGTGCTTACCACTGAGCCACCGTGGTGCCCCTATCCACTACAAATGCATAATGTCTTCTGTGTGAGAATAAATTTCCCACTAGAGCTATGATATAATTGTGTGCAATATTGCTAGCATTTAATTTAGCAATTGATGAAAATCAGTACTGAAGAATTCATGAATGGTGCGTTTGATTATCTATCCAATGACACGCATGAAGCCCCAAACGGCCCTTTGCAACAGAGTACACCAGGATTCGGCTGATCCGGACCTTTCTGTGCCATTCCGGCATCACCTTATTTCTCACATAACAGTATTCTGAGTGCATTTTCGAAGATTAATTAAAATCTGTGTTAGTCCTCTAGTTCAGTGGCCTTTTCTTGGAAAACAATTTTATTGCAGATTACTGCTGCTAGAGAAATCAATGTGGGAGGGGGACGCCATTAAGCGTGAAGTAAATTATATGCATATATAATTCCTGTTACTTTTGCGTTTTTTTCTCTATCTGTACATTCACATAATATTATAGATTTCCAACCATCTCAAATAAAATCAGAATTTACATTAAAACAGCTAGTCTCTGTTACAGACTATAGAAGGCTAGTCTCTATTGCCGTTTTCATGACATAAAGGATAGTCTGAGTGCAATTTAACCATTTAACAGCAAGCACAGTAGTGTACACAAGAGTGCAACAATCTCTTCAGACAGTGAACCATGTAATATGGTTTATCCTGGGATGCAGGTAAACATGTTGGAATGATTGCCAATAAAGTTAGAAAGGTAGGCGGACCTTGTGACTTGGACATCACGGGAGATCGTTGATGACCTTCTCAGCTTTAAGAGCATCTGAGATCAACGGTGCCAACAGCTTTAAAAGATAAGCTGCTGTACATTAGAAAATACAAGACAGCCCCTATATCTTTATGTTTTTCATGCTAATTTCCAGCTTGTTCATTTGTAAATGAATTAGTAAATCATAAATCTACTTTAATGGCTACTTCGGTGGACTTATGTGCTTGCGATGCCTTGTTATGAAAGAGAAATAGTGCTCATTTGCAGGAAGATGATGATAAAAGATCCTGTGAAGCAAGATATCAAAGAGCTCTGAGGAATTAGAGGAAATCGGAATCTTCCAGGAGGCTTCATGACCTGGGACTGTGAACTCCATTTTAGGCAAAGAACTTAAGCAATAATAAACCATTCAGTGAGTGGTGCTAAACAATATGATATTGCTGTTACTCAATGGGGGTGGCACAGTCATGCAGTGGTTAGCACTGTTGCCTCACACCTCTGGAGTAAGGGTTGAAGTGTCCGCCATGGCCCTGTGTGTGGAGTATGCATGTTCTCCCAGTGTCGTTGTGGGGTTTTTCTCTGGTTAACCCCTCCCCATCCAAAAAAATGCTGAGATTAATTGGAGTTGCCAAATTGCTCATAGGTGTACTTGTGTGTGTGAATTGTTTATGAGTGTGCCCAGCAATGGGTTGGTGCCCCATCCTGGATTGTTCCCTGCCCTGTGCCCATAGGCTCCGGACTCCCGCAACCCTGAATAGGGCAAGCGATTAAGGGAAATAGATGGATGGCTGCTGCTAATTTGCCAGTGCAGCATCCTGCAATAAAAGACACGACTCCAGCAGCCCAATTGCCTGCATCCACTTCCGAATCTGTTTTCAGGAACTTTAACCTCATCATTCTACTTTTTTCAACTATGCTTTGACTACACGTTAATTTCAAGTGAGACAGTATTTTAGCGCTTTTGCGAAGATTCTAGAAGATAAAGCAGCTTCTGCTTTGAAGCCCCCTTCAACCCTACAAAGAAATATCTCCTATGACCTTGAGAAAAAACGATTTTGTAGCCAAAGCAGTTTTTATATAAGTGTTTTCTGTAGGGAAAGCTGCAAAAGGATACAATTCGTTAATGGTATGGAAGGTGATACAATCTAGAGCAAAGTGTACTATTCAACAAAAAAAAACACCTACTTTAATCTTTTTCCAGTCTTTATTTATACACATAAATTATTGAAATAACTTTGATCCATGTATTGATACTGAGTGCAATAATAAACTTAGAACAAAGTGCATTAGTAATTTTATTATTTTATAGGCTTGCTCTGCTTAATTTGATGCAGTGTAGTATGACTTTATTCCCTTATACTTTAAAATATGGACCATAGTATTACTGGCTGTGGGTATGAAAATCGTTATTCTTTTCTACAGAAAGACTCCAATAACCAGTTTGTCTTTCCTAATTTTTCTCAGCATCAGAGAAATGACTATTGAGCATATAATTCATTATTGCTACCTCTTCATCAATGATAATATGAATGCTTGCAGACCTGGTTCATACAGTAGAGGTACTTTGGATTTATAGCGAGGAGTTTTGGACTGAACACAGGGCAGTGTCATTTTCTTAATGGTATGTGTCCTGAAATATCACACTGCGGATACCGAAAATTTAGGGAACCAACAACACAGTTGGTTATATCAGTGCTTGTCTATTGAACAACTTAAAGTACAAAGATCAGAAGTTTTGACTAAATGGACTAAACGGTTACAGCGGGTCTGGTCTGGTTTGTGGTCCACTGGACCTGAAGCATTCAGGCCTTTTTATTGCCATTTGATTTAAACCAAATTAGGTGCCTTAATATCCAAATAGGACCTTTAATAATTTAAATTATCCCTGGGATTTAATAAAAAAAATCTAACTGGAATTTCCCACCCCTGGTACTTAACGGCTTTTTTACAACAGAGAGAAAAAGAAAAGAATATAGGAAATATTAAACATTGTCCGTTAATCCCTTATAAATAAGTCATCAGTGTGGCAGTGATTTAACAGTCTTCAAATAATTTACTGAGGACTACGTTTGTGAAGTTCATAAGGTATAAAATGTGTTGTAATGAGTAACACCTATCTTCCAGTACAACTCTTAACTTCCAGTACAACTTATGACCGTCACAATTAAAAACAAAAGTTATTCATCAGTACGTAATTCCCCCCCAACCCCCAAATTTTTGCTTTTGGGAAAACAGGCCAAACTAATGAAACGGATGCCGGACCGATAAGAGGTCAGTTCAGACCATAGTGTCAGGGCAAAGTTCACGCTTAACCGTATGACACTGAAGGCTCCAAGCATTTCCTTAATCGCCAAAAGACACCCACAAAACCTTTAGGTCAAAGTGCGGGGCGAGGTGACATCAACTACAGATAGTTAATATCCATTATCATATGGTAAGAACTGCATTGCATAATCCTTTAGAGAGCAGTAAACCCTCCTCAGAATGCAGATTAAATTCGAGGCAGCCATTAAGGTCCTAAGTATTTGCACCATACATAGTACAGATTAGTCAACTGCTAATGTATAGGCAGCCGCCAAGTTATGAACGAGACCTTTAAGTCTTTAAGTCGAATTTGTATGAAAGTCGGAAAAATAATAACACAGTACATAATAATAATAATAATAATAATAATAATAGTATGGTAATAATAAAAGTAATATCATACAGTGCTGTAATGTACCTTGAGTTGACGAACTGCTGAAGCCGTGCGACGTCACAAAATAGTGTGTTTGTTCGTTATTACAAAACATTGTTTTTAACCCAATTTTTTTTATGTAATAGGCTTTATGGCAGTCAATTTGTGAGTACGAGATCATTAATTTGAGGGCTCCATGGCATCACACTGCATATGACAGTACTAACTTTGGTGACACTTTACTTAAGGCCATGGTTTTAGTCATTTATAAACACATTCATAACAAATAATAATGCCTTCATGAAGCATTATAAACATGGCTATAAATATTTATCAAAAAGCACAACACATTATAGCCATGTGTATTATGTATGACTGCCTTATGAAGCTTTCATTTATAATGCACTATAAATACCTTTACTGTATAGTGCAGTATAATGGTCGGTATAATCATTAAGGGTGCTTTGTACTGCATTATGAAGGTATCTGTAGTGCATCATAGATGGGAGCTTCATAAGGCAGTCATAATGCATAATAAACACGGCTATAATGTGTTATGCCTTTTTATTAATATTTATAGCCATGTTTGTCATGCTTTATGAATGCATTATAATGCATTATGAATGTGTTTATAAATTACTAAAAACTTGTTACCATACCATTTTTAAACTTATTATTTACTATTGTTTTACAATTAGGCTTGCTCTTTTCCTAATTAATAAATGACACTGATATTTTAATTACATCATATCATCTGACTACTGAAGAGAAGACAGGTCTCTCTTCCATTATTTCATTAACAAACTGCCATGTATATGTATTTAACAAAGTGATAATATTAACAGGTTGAGAGTAACCTTGTAAAATGATGACTAAAAACTCAAGACAGTTCAGTGCATGATTGTAAATGTTTACAAAATGAATCTCCAGTACGGCTGCCCATATTCCAAATCTGCAATTCATGTTAATTTCCATTTGAAAAATAACTGAATTATAATTACAAAATTCATACTTGGACCACAATATTGAAATGCATAAATCCTTGCATAATCACTCTACAAGTACATTAATGTTTTATTCTTAAAAAAACAGTGAGAAGTAATTATAGTGACAGCATAAAGAATAGCCTTCAGACAAAACTGTGTTGGGAACAACATGCACTGTGACCAATACGATTCCCGATTGCCGGTGGGAAAATGGATCTCGAGCCTTGTCCTTGAAAAGACGTTTCTGTGGGGCCATCCCGCGTGGCAAATGGGATTCTATCAAAGTTGCTTTTTCCTCCAATGACAGATAAGAAAATGCACATAATGCACCTTCCATTTAAGCTCCTACAAAAACATGTAGCGTCCATTTTTGAACGCCAAGGCCATTTCTAGGAATACCATCGCTAAATGTCATCAGATGCAACTAATGGGATTGAGGCGCTTACACCATTAGTGATATATTAAAAGCCTCATGGTAGGCCATGTTGATTAAGTTGTATGTTCATTCTTTCATGTGCACAGATTAAGTATTTCCTTTTTTCAAGATGCATCGTAATGCTGAAAAATGAGATAAAGTATGGTTCATAGGCTTTGATGTCCACATAATTCGCTTCATGTAATTTCGTGATAGCTGCCTACTGACTACATCTGCAGGAGTTCTTGAAGGCTATTGCTGGCTATTAAAGGCCTGTGCTGATGGACAAGGAAAGTGGCACCAGAGGACAATGGACAGAATCCGCCGAAGAAGTACATACACACAGGATGATCATGCAACTTCAGAATCACTACCCACTGTGCCACTGTACCACCACAATGTACAATGTTAATATTGACATGGCCTTCTATGCACATTCCATTGTCACATCGCAAGGATCCCGATAATCTGCTGAATTCAAACCAACAATCATGTGCGCTAAAACATTTTTACTCAGTCAAAGGAAACGAAACTTAGCAAGCTTTGCATTTTTACTGATGCATCCTTTTCCACATTATCTAGTATACAGTATGCTAAAAAAAGAAAAAAAGGAAATCTGTCTGAGGTTTACCGACACTGCCTTTGCATGAGCTCTCCATGCGCTCATAATCATTCTTGTCCTTAATTGCTGTTGGACTCAAGCACTTCAAATATCGCAATGTGAACTTTTTCCAGTATCATTCAGCCCTAACACACAATACATTCACAAAAAAATAATCCATTCTAATAGCACCGCGTTTAGTAAAAAAATGTCTGCTTTGCGATATTGAGAGACAACTGCATTTTGATTCGCTTTTAATGCAAAGTGTTTCCACACAACCGATGCTTTCACTCTTCATTTCACCTTCGTCCTTTATGTGTCGTCTTGCCTTCCCCCATATTGCCGGGACACTGAGAAGGAAAATTTCAATCAATGCTTTTTAATAATCGGGTAATCAAGTTTAATCGTGTAACCGTGACAGCTCTATTTCAAATAGCAGTTCATGAACCCCGGCCTAGGTCCGCCTAGTGTCACAAGATAATCAGTACATAATAACGGGTACTCAGAAAAAAAATGCCTGTTTAAATAATGAGTCATTTTATTATCATAAGGAGCATGGAACATGGAAGACTTCATAAACCCCTTTGTAGACCACAATAGCCAAAAGGGAACTTGTCTTTTTTAGGTAAATAGGGGAATTTGCTTTGTGTTTATAAGGGTTTATACAATATACTGTATAAATAAAGTCACTGTCCGCCGTAGGAGGGTGAGGCAGGTGACCATCTCTGTTTGTGGTAATATGGCCAAACTGTTTCCTTTTTCTGCTGCTTATTTATATTTGTGGTTTTTGTTATTCTTGGTACAGTTTTCCAGAATAATAACGCAATTCATACAGCAGTCCACTGTCTTTAAATGCAGTGATCCAGTGAAAATGTCTTGAAGTCCTACATGAAAGAGAAAATGCCACTTTTCACTCAGAGACAGCTGCTGTTTCACCAGGTTAGACCCCTGATTGTGTTAAGTACTCTATTCCAGCCTTGGCCGCATACATATAAATTGAACAGGTGCCGGGGCCAGACGCAGAATTCACTTGTCAAGTGTGAAGTACCTGCAAAGATACACACTGAGAGGTCAGGTGTAGCTTTTGTGATTCTGTAACGTCTATGTGCTTTGAAGAGGCAGGATGGAATTCAAAGTATGTGATGGCAAATGAGAAGAGTTTATGAGAGCAAATGGAAGTATCCATTCATCCTCGATAACTACTTATCCCGTAAGGGTCACAGAGAGCCTGGAGACCAACTGCATGTCTCTGGACTGCGGGAGGGAACTCGGACATGCAGAAGAAATGTGTGAAAACTTCTCACAAACACAGACCCACAAAACCAGAGGTGTTAGGGTGCAGTGCTGGTATTTTATCAATCTATTTTTATATTTTTTGAGAGACATGAGTTACTTCGCGATGCACAGTCCATCCCCCAGACCTTTAAACTGAGACAGACAGGGAAGACGGCAGGAGTATTACAGATTGTTGACAAATACTAGCTATCAGATTCCATTGTGGGATGCGGCAGCTTCTGGTCTAATGCCATAGTAAGGGCTGGAGGCTGAGATGAGTCAGGAGCATTGGAGGGACATGGATACCCTGGCAGATTCATGGGGGCCCAGCACTTGACAGGGCCCCATGAATATGTCAAATCATACGTAAAATTAGGTAGGGGGCCCAAGGTGACATTTTGTCAGGGGGCCCAGAATTTCTAGGTACACCCCTGGAGAGACTGATAAAGAATCGTAAACCAATTTCGCAAGTACAACACAGTAAAGCTGCCTTTTAGAACTGCTTGTATTAGTTTACATCTCAAAATTGTTGTTGTTGTATGTGTGTGAGACAGACAGCAAGTGAAATCACAAATCCGGCAGTCATTTTTACCATGGAGGGATTCTTTGGCCTTTCATTTTTTTGTCATTGTGCATTAAAATAAAACAAAGTCCCATTCCTTGTCCACTTGAAAGGCCAGTCCATATTCAAGAGCTCACTGATTTGAATGGGCAGCCATTGTGTTTCCAGACATTTCCTCAAACACTCTGCTACATGCTGTTCTCCTACAAGTAGGATTTAGGGAAATCGCAGCAGGCAGAGTCAAGAGAGGACAAAATGAGAGGGTTTAGAGGTGAGGGAGCGCTGAAGCATTGGGCTGAAGCTGAGTCTCAAGGGGCGAGAGAGCCACTGGGATGAATGTAGAGATGGAGGAAAGAGGAAGGTGGGGGTCAGCCAACCGGTTTTCAGGGATTTTAGGTGGCTCCCACCAGCTCCGCCGGCTGTTCACGCCACTTTAATAGAACAAAGGTCATGCTTCCCTTGAGAAGATTAGTTTTCTCCTAGAACATAATTTGGCAACAATTTCAGACATCTAACAGAATGTTCGATGCACTTTTGATATTTTATTCTACTCTGAAGTCCCATGCAGGGCGTTAGGGCTCTCTTTGAGAACCAACCTGTGAGATTTCTCGAGATGACCCCGTTGAGCACTGATAAGGTCATTAGAACAATTACCGATGAGAACAGTATGGAGAGCGAGTAGTGCTGCTCGGTCATTCATAACGCAGTGCTAACACTGCTCCTCACACCGCTCTTCCTGCTGCCTGCGGAATCCTGATGACTTGTTTTGGCTGGACAGGTTGGTAGGGACTGTCTTTTGATCCACAGGCTTTTACGATCTGAGAATGAGGCCCATTATGGCAAAGGTGAGACACACAGGCAATCAATACAATGATCAGTTGCAAGTCATTTGGCATGTGCTTCAAAGGCATTGCGTTGCCATGGTGTTCCAACTGGTATGAGCTCAGGGGGAAACAGGACATAAATGCAAGAAATAAACTCATAATGCAGAATGTGGGTAATGAGGGGTGGTATACTGGTCTGAAAAGAAGGTCACATTTTTTTATTCATTTATGTAGAATTAGTCATAGCGTAGGTGAGCATATGTGTGCATGGGTGCATTTTTTAAACAAATATATCTGATGAAATTACTTTCAGCTCTTAAGAGGTAGTAATGTTAAGAAAGAGTTAATGGTGTTCAAACCGAAAGGGATGTAAGTGCACATACTAATGTGTGGCCACACAAACAACATCCAATCCTGTGTGTCTGCAGCGGATGGCTAAGATTAAAATTCAGAAGGCAAACACAGTCCCGGCCATGCCCTGGGAACTCTGACACACAGGGAAACCAGATCATTATTATGTTGCTACAAGGGTGCTCCATGGATTTCGATGAGATGTGAAACATTAAACTCATTTTCTACTCCACCCCCAAGCCATTTATTAATTTCACAGTTTGAAATTCCAGAGCTGTGGTGGAATCAAATAAACAGTGTGTGCCATTTTCATTATTAATCACATGACAAGTTAATCAAAGGGTTGTGTGAATTTAATTTACCTTCTTTGAAAGGCTTGTTAAGATGTATCATGGTATTTTCTGAATTTCCTGAAAAAAAATGCAGATTCTTATTCATTGCAACTTCACCTATCCATTGCAATTGATGGCTAAGCTATATTTTTAAAATTATGCAGTTTTGCTCATATTAAAACACTGACCTTTATCATTAGGTGATGTGTGATGGTTTGTGATGTGTCTCAGCATTAAGTTATGAAACACTGAACTGAAATTGAATTAAATCAATGGCAAAGAAGTATATACAGCCGCGGAGAAAAATAAGAGACCACAGCACAATTTTTTTTGTTTCACTCATTTCTCAATTTATGGCTGTGCGTCTGTGATTAATATATATTTTTCTGCAAACTGCAGCCTGGCTCTTCCCTGCTTCTCATTGATGAAGGGCTTCTTCCTTGCTTTATGGGACCTCAGTCCTGCTTCTAGGAGCCTGATACAAACTATCCTAGAAGCTCACTTCACACCCATACTTAATGTTTCCCATTCCTTTTTAAGGACACTTGATGTCATCCTACGATTCATGAGAAACTGTCGGATAAGTTAACGGTCATCTCTGACATTAGAAAGTCGCTTCCCCCTTTTACCTGGCTGGTTTCTGTTCATTCCCAGTGTCTCCTGCTTCACTTTATTTTTGTGTACTGCTGTCTTAGAAATATTGAACCTGAAAGCATCCTGCTGCTCAGCGTTGCCTTCTGTCAGCAGAACCACAATTAAAGTATGATTTTAAAATGCAGATTTGTTTAAAAATATAGAGTGGTCCCTTAATTTTTTTTCCACGGCTGTATATATAGCTCCATTTAAATTCTATTCAGCTGAATTCTCTGAGAGGTCAAGCAATGCAATTATCATAGCAGGAATCAGAACTGGCAATGTTCAAGTAAATTATTTGGTGAAATTCAATAAGCTGCCCACAGTCATCCCATATGCAGGAACTTGGCATTAACATTCCCATCAGAGATGTTTCTCTGTCTCCCATGTCAGAAACTAAAATATTCTTTTCCTTCCCTTCATTTTTTCTGTTCTCAGTTGATCTGTCCTCCTTGAGACGGATAAAATGCCAGGGTGGTGTCAAAATGTTTATTCTCTGTACATGTTGAACTTCAAGGAAGCTGGTGTTGTTCAACTTTTGAACATCACCATCCAGAACCAGGAGAGTAATGCAATCACGTTATAATAAACTTCTCAGCTGCCACGGAATTATGTAAATGAAGTTTTCGAACACAGAATGCGACTAATGTATCTAAATAACCGCGGCTAATTAGTCCACCTTTCATGTGACAGGTGTCCAGCCTGAATTACATCATTCAGCTGTGATTTTGGCGTTTGTTCACAGCACCGTTCGGCCAGCTCTTCTGCAGTATGGGGGACAGAAGCAGATTATCACCCCTAACAATGGTACTGGTTAGGCAGCCCCAAGCACTTCACTGGAGAGCACTGCTGTAACTAAGGAAATATTCTCTAGAACAAAAGGAGGCTTCATCGCAAGCATTACAAGCAATCACACAACAGGAGACTTATTTATTGGTTTTAGAAGCAGAGGGATGCTCTAATCTACAGCCCCCAGTGCAAATGACCTTTTTCACTCTGTTATGATGGCATTCATTGGAACACACACGCCCAGTTCTACCTCCTGATAATGAGTCCGCTGCCTCAAATACCATTATTCACCACTTTTAATTGCCACTTAATTAAAATGGCTTTGTTTAGCCTGTATTATTTGCTTCAGATTAAATCTTCTTTTGGCGATAATTTAGTGCAGGCGTAAGCAGTAGCAGGCAGATTATAAATGCATCCAACAATTTTTCATTGCCTTTTAACTACTTTTGCCTGCTTATCTTCTCCCGACTGCAATAAAGTTATTACGATCTTCAATGGAGTGAAATCATTAACCCTCAGCACCTGGACAGGTTTTATCTGTCTTTTTTAGCAAGGCCAGTAGAGACCTTGAAGAATGTGTGCATTATACAAAGCTAATTGCAACCTTGTACCACTGCCCCCCTCCAGCCATATAGGGTGACACAGTCACTCGACATCCCTACTAATGAGCATATTTTTAAGCACACAAGGTGCAAGGGATACATGGGAGATTGTTATGCACGTACAGCGATGCTTTGTGGATTACGACATGCATGCATGGGTAACAACCAGATATATAATGAATACCTCTCAATCACCATGACCGGACAACCCCTAGACAAGGAGATTTTTGTTTGGTTAAGCAAATCGGCTTGGGAAGAGAAATCGTTCAATCGCTGTGCATGATTATTTACAGTGAATATTTATTTGGCATCTTTGGCCACGGCCTGGGAGAAATTGATAGAGTAATAATAAAAAATTCCCTGGCGTTATCTCAGGGTTTTAGATTTAATCTCTCACAAGCAGATTCCATTATGTTGCTTTGCTCAAAAAAGCCTTATAAATCTGCAAGTAGAGAAAGGAATGTTTGAGAAAGAGGTATTATCTACAGCAACCATTAAACTCCAGTTAACTACTGTATCCTGTCTATCGTCTCCATGTTGCTGAATATGTATGAGTACTCAACAAACAGTTCCAAGACTTCCTAGACATTATAGCATAAATAATCATTGCTCTGCTGGAATAGTTTTCAGAAATATCAGGGAACATGATAGGCTAGGGGGCAGCACCATGAATAGCTATGTTGCTTAATACCTACAGGGTCCAGTGTTTGAATCACATTTGGTGTCTCTGAATGGCCCATAGAGTGTGATTGCATGTGTGTGAGTCTTTGATAGACTGGCATCCCATCCGGGGTATATCCAAGCCTTGGATCCTTAGCTGCCCAGGATAGTTCCCAGCCTCCTCATAATCCTGACCAGATTAAGTTCTTAGGTGGTGGAATAATGATAGATGTCATTTCCTCAAAACACTGAACAAACAACCACTCAATTTCAACCAAAAAAAAACAAAAAAATTTTTTTTAAATGTGCATGTTTCAAACAATATTGGAATCAGGGGTCATAGTGTAATCTCACAAACAGTGACCTGGGTGTTAACTCACAATGATCTGGGTGGTAACTCACAGTGACCTGGGTGGTAACTCACAGTGATCTGGGTGGTAACTCACAATGATCTGGGTGGTAACAATTTTTTACCTACTTTTATATTGGTAATTGTCTAGTGATACGGAATAATATCACTCCTTTAATGATTGCGTTTCAAACAGACCAGAAATATACAACATAATGCAGGCCACATGATCAAACCTATATATATATATATATATATATATATATACACTCACCTAAAGGATTATTAGGAACACCATACTAATATGGTGTTTGACCCCCTTTCGCCTTCAGAACTGCCTTAATTCTACGTGGCATTGATTCAACAAGGTGCTGAAAACATTCTTTAGAAATGTTGGCCCATATTGATAGGATAGCATCTTGCAGTTGATGGAGATTTGTGGGATGCACATCCAG
>JAODLD010000040.1:19357284-19379223 GCA_026781065.1 Mormyrops boulengeri | reverse complement strand
GCTCTCAACAAAGAGTCTGGGTGGAAACAGGAAAGCTGAGGTGCGCATTTAATCCTACTGTGAGTTGGGCAGCTGTTGTTTTATGTTTTTTGGTTATAGCCTGGGTATTTACCCAGACATGCCTTTCAGACAGCTGCCTCTTACATCCACAGATACCCCTTTTGGATGCGGTCCGTCCTTCATGGTGGTATGTCGACATTACCCTGGATACTGCGGCTCTCGAAACACCACAAAGACTTGCTGTTCTGGTCACAGATGTGCCAGGCAGACACACCAACAATTTGTCTTCTTTTGAACTCGTCGCCCATTATCTTGTGTGGTTTGCAATATTTGATGAGTAGCTGTGCTATTGCTCTGCTAATTCAACCTTCACACTCTACTCTTACTTACAGAATATGCTGTCAGTGAATATTTCCCACCAGGCTGCTTATATATAGGCGTTAAACCTCAAACACTGTTTTGGTTAGTATTTTATATACTTTTAAATAAGTGTAGGAAAGTTCACCTCAGAATTCAAAATGATATTGCAATTTTTTTCTTATACTTAATCTTAAATGAAATATCTTAAATATTCTAAGTCTTGTATGTTCTTTTTATCTGAATGAATGAAAATACTTGTCTTTTCCACCCCAAGACCTGTCGTATCAGTCAGCCTCAGAAATGGACGCCCTGTCTTGGACGTGCACTGCCTTACAGGATAATGAACGCCGGTTCTGAATACAGCAGACGGTTCGCACAATGCATGACATTTGACAGTCTGTTTGGGAGCACAACCTTTCCGGCTGCCAAACGCCAAAGAATCAAGAGTGAGAGACATCAAATGCAATATGAACAGTCCTTTATCTGCTGCCTCTAAGCTTCTTGACCATGTGACGTAAAGATCACAGGTTATGTTCCAGAAGGCATTGGTTTTGCACCATTGAATTGTTTATATACATAAGTATAAGTAAAAATAGCCACTGTATCACTGGGATTATTTTGGTGATATACTGCACAAAAAACAGACTTTATATAAACTAAACTTTTAAAAATAACAATAGTAGTAGTGCTTGCTGCAATTAAACTTTTGATAAGAGTAGAAGTATCAGTACGTGTTATGATTTGTGCGAAATGCATCACCTGAAAACAACAAAGATAAATCAATACTGAAAATGTTTGGCAGTGAGACTTGATATGTCACACATCAGAAGAGGGGCTGAGTCTTCTAAGGGGGGGGGGGGGAGTAGACAATGAAATTCCCCAGCAGGTAGCGAACAGCCGCCGGTCGACAGCCGTCACGGTGTGAGGGGGGCGAGGGGCATCGCAGGAGGCGTCAGGATCCCCAAATTCCCCACTGGAAGGCGCCCGGCAGATGTCACGGACGCAGGTGATGGCGGGGGTGCAGGCACGATGACACGGAGGCTCTAAACAGCTGTCACACTGCGAGGGATAAGATGAGTGTAATGCACCTTCTGAGCCACAGCCCATCTTGGGATAGAAGAAATGGGAGCCAGAGGGGGCGCTATGGAGCCAAGCCAAGAAAAGTATGCATTTCCCAGCCGAAAAACTAAAAAAATTTACCTCATAGAAGTCAAGCTGAAAATTAATCAGAAATTTTCGCTTTTTAATAAATAGTTTGATGTTATTGTTGCTGGAGTGGTAAACACTTTTTGTTTTAATTTTTAAGGGTACAAAAACAGCAAATCCTGCTTTCTGCCGCTACCCCATGAATCCACATGCAGTATGAGATGTTGCTTGTATGTTTCAGAGGGCAGCCATTACTAAAGCAGCCCTGTCTCCAGTATATTAAGTAGCTGAGTGTGCCATCACTGTCGCGAATTCTATGGCAGACTATAAATATCTGTGCTAAAATTTCAGTTTATTGTCTTTTGGGAAGAGGAAAGTGACTTTGGTGTATAGGAAGGATGATGCAATACTTTATAAATTTAAAAGAAATGAGATTAAAAAAAAATCCACTAGAACGAAAGAAAATAAGTAAAAGGAGCAAGCAAGTCGTGCGATCATAAAAAAGGCTTCCTTGTGTGCTGAGGAATGTGTAATTCTGAGAAGAGGCGGTGTCATGGCAACCTCCCCTAGTGGAGAAATCCCAGTGTGAGCAAAGGCAGGTGATGATCTTTGTTTTGAAGGAAGACCACATGCTGTGAATGCAATATCCCAGGCTTCCATTGAACCTGTCATTCAGCCAGTATCAGATTCGGCATTTGCAGAGCTGAAGGGAAACAGCCAGTGGTAGCCAGAATAGGAGTTTTTACTAAACAAATAATTTATAAAGGCAGATTTTCAGAAAACAATATCTTGGTGTTTTTTTCCCCATACTTTCAATGACTGACAATTACTTTAGAAACTAAGCAATACTGTTTCAGTAATGTTTCTTGAACGAAAAAATGTTTCCTGAATGGAAAATGTTTCTTGAATTAATAATTCTTTCAAACAAATATTTTAAATTTATTCTCTCAGATCATGCTTTATCGAAAGTGGCTTTTAATTAATTGGAATAATTTAAGCCTAGCAACATATGAAAGGTTGACCCAGTGGTTAGTGCTGTTACCCCATACCTTTGGGACCAGGGTTTGAGTCTCCCCCCTAGTTCCATGTATGTGGTGTTTGCATGTTCTCCCTGTGTTGTCATCGGGGTTCCTCTGGGTATGCTGGTCCTCCCCTCAGTCCTGAAATATACTGAGGTTAATTGTAGTTACGCGATTACCCATAAGTTTGAATGGTGTGTGAGTGTCCCCTGCAATGGGTTGCCCCCCCATCGTGGGCTTTTCCTTGCCCTGCGCCCGTAACTTCCCAAACATGCTTTTAGACTCAGTCTGACCCTCAATGGGATGCGGGGGTACAAAAAATGGCTGGGTACCTTGATAAAATGGAGTCCCCCTAGAAAATTAACCGACGTGCGCCCCAACAGGTTTTAGGTATTACCGCTTTTTGCACCATTACCGCTGCTCTTACTCTAATCGATACAGTTGTTTCTATTACCATCAAACATCAACCCCAAACTGAAAATGGACATTTCATGTTACCTCTGCAGGGCTCACAGTCACCTTCACCATTGGCACCATTACTTTCTTATATCATCTTATCTCAATCTCAATTAATTAATCAGTAATCACACACCAGGGGACAGAGGACAGTGATCAGATTGTTATCTTGTAACCTTACATGGTTAAATACATTTGTCTTGCCCGCTCCAAAGGTGGCATGGTGGTTCGCACTGTTGTTTTGTGTTTCTGGGACCTGGGTTTGAGTCTCTCCCTTGGCTCCATATGTGTTGAGTTTGTATATTCTCTGCATGTCGAAAAACACGCAGAGGTTAATTGGCGTTACCAAATTGGCCATATGTGTGTGAGCATGCCCTCTGAGGGGGAGGGGGGGTTGCCCCATCCTGGGTTGTTCCCTGCCTTCCACCTGTAGGCTCCGGACCATGAATAGGGCAAGCGGCTACAGAAAATGGATCGATGGACTACAAGCAGTCGTATTACATGCATAAGTAATTTGTTTCTAAATAGAATTATTTAACATTTAAAAAGTCTTTTCTGCTAGTGACTGTTCATGATTCCTCTAATTTTAAAAACTTTGCATAATGCGGGTGAGCCCCCATTCGATTATAACAGCGACGCCTAATGACCTGTCAGCAGATCCATCAGACACGCCGGCCAGAAGGTTTTAATAGTAACGCTGGGCTCTCATCTCTGGGTCTTCATGCAAACAGTGCCGACAGTCGAATGACGGGATCCTGCCAAAGGAGTGTTTACCCAGTGGGCCCGGCTGTCAGTCACAATATCGGGGGGCTCTCCACTCTGCCAACGAACGCGGGACCAAGACCAAAATGGCAGGTCAGTTTTTATTTCCTCATTATTTCACTAATGGTGGAAATGCATATTTTCCTGAATTTTAGAGGATAAAAGCCATGCCAGTATCTCACTTGAGTGAATTCCTGCTTATGCATGGTATGCTTAAATGTAACGCGAGATACAGTGCTCACAGAAAGTATTGGGATGCTTGCCTAATTAAGTAAAAAATATTGCACATTTATTGGTTTATAATAAAAATCATTACTTTATTCATTCATTTACAAAAATATATATATGACATTAGAAACAAGCAACAGTTTTAAGTAACACATTCATTTCAATTAGTAATAAATTGAAATCCAAATTATATTTCTAAAAGTACTCTTCTGAGTTAAAACAACATTGTTCATTGATAGTCTCGTTGGCTGCTTTTTAATTAGTAACACCTTTGCAATAACATAAAACACCAAAGATTTCTGTTCAGTATCCCTTTGGGAGCCAGTGACTACAGCTGCAGTTAATAACAAAACGGCAAGAACAGAAGTGAATGAGTCAGTCAAAAAAAAAATGACACTAAATAAAAGGAACACGTCTGTGCAGAGGATATGTGCAGATATGTTAAACATTGCTTGTCAATGGACTTTTGTTATGAAACCAATTAATTTAGAATATTTTTATAGAATTAAACAAGACTTCCTGTGAGTATTGTATGCCTGGTTACAGTAGGCTGCACTGTGAGACAGTTCTAAGGCTACCCAAGCCCTTAAACACTTCACTAGGCTAATTACTGTGCTAACTGAATTGACATAATTTAGGCTATTAAATCTGCAGTGAAGCTGTTAGCAGCTTTAAGGCATGTTGGAAATCCTGGGCACGCCATTGCCCCGAAGGATCATGGGTAAAGACCACAGATCGATAGCAAAGTGGAATCAAGTGTGTAATGGGCTTAAATTAAAACTAAAATCTGAGGATTTTTGCTGTTTCAAAGCAAGAAGTGAAATCTATATTTGCTGCAGTTAGCTGTCAGTATAATAACTGTCTTATTGTGCCTCTGTTTATGGCAAAAGAACAGGAAAAAAGAATTTAAATTCAGGCTGACTTAAATGATTTGTGGTTACTTTGTTAGCTAAAGGACCTGTTTAAGATGTTTTGACTAGCGGTTGGACATTGTATATGATCATAAACTCAGCTCCCAAAAGAGTAATTCAAAAAATCCGAACTTGACAAAATTCAGCTAAAAGCAAGGCTCTAAACCATTTTAATATGGAAAGTAATTCTCCTCTGAGGCCTTTATGTACGCATATGCATTTGTCCATCTTCCAAATTCTTATCCTGCGCAGTGGGACCTGGACCCTGTGCCAGGATGCTTAGGGCACTAGGCAGGGGACAAACAACATGGGAATCAAAATAAATTCCTTTAACTGCATTATGAGTCAGTCTGCCAATGCAGTCTACTTTAGGAAGTTAGTAAACAATATTTGTGTTTATTCAGCAACCTGGGAAATTACATAGCTTTACATTCCTACAGCTTTATTTTTTTATCAGTTCCTCCAAAAGATGAGCTACAATGAGACTGGCGAGTGGTGATAGGAGTACATGGGCTTTTTCCCTGTAAAGCATTCAGTTATTGTGTAAATTAATAACCCTCCTATTTTTGCTGGTGTTCAGCATACTGCCCATTGAACACCTTTTACTATGAGATTCCGACAGCCTTTTTTGGTATTAAGATGACCTGCCTTGTGTTTTTTTCCCCATATAAAGGCAACCATCTATTTGCCAGGAAGGTTTCATAGTGTCCAAGTTTGCGGGACCAACTTCAGGGCTGGAGCTAAAACTGTGGTTCTTACTATGTTACTGTCACTGTTTATTTGTACATTACCCCAGTATCCACTAAGCATCCACTGCCGCCAAAATTCACTGTTACTATCATTACAAATCACCTAGTCTACGGATTTGCAGAATAAGAAGAACATTACAGCCAATCATGTGCCAGCATTTCAAATTTCAGTCAACTGTAGTTTAATATTATAAATGATAATAATAGGGTTGGCGCCCCATGCTGGGTTATTTCCTGCGTTATGCCCATGGCTCCTAGCATAGGCTCCAGACCCCTGACACCCTGCATAGGACAAGTGGGTGCAGAAAATGGATGGATGGATGGATGGATGGATGGATGGATGGAGCAATAATAAGTTTGTTTTATGTCTATTCTACCTTCATTCAAATAAATAAATTGTGTCCTCAAAGGCCCAATAATATACAGGCTACATTCATAGATATTGATATCTAGCTGTCTGACTTTAATTTAAACATTTATACTTGTCAACTGGCAACTTGTAATGGAAAAGTAGGGATAGAGAGTTAAGCTGGGTAGCGCATAAGTACTGATATGTTTCTAGCCCTGCAACATAACGCTGTTCCTTAATTCGAGTAAGACTTTGGGATAAAGGACAGGCTGTTGTTCATCCTCTTCTTCTCCATCCCAGTGAGGTGCTTAATCCCATTACAATGGCCTGTTTGTGCTTTCAGCTTCATCCCCTTAGGTGTCCGCGGTTAAAGGGAAAAAAGGTCACAAGAGGATTACGGTCGAGGCGCGATGACTCTTCGGCTGTCCGACAATAATCTTCTCCACGGATATAAGCGGGGTTTAAAGTCATTAAGTGTTTCCCGGTGGGTCCTTTTGAAAAGTACTTCCTCATTTACTCTGGCTGTCCGAAGGTTTATCTGCAATTTGCCTCCTTGGGTTTATTTTGCTCTATAGCCTCTGCTTGTGAATATTGTCTGATCCGGCGAAGTCGCTGCAATCCTCTTTCGGCCATCCCAAATGAGACTAACTCCTAAAAACACAGATAATGAGATGATGTCTGTAGATAATGGGCATTTCTCATACAGATGATGATTAGGAGCGTTATTCTACCACTATAGCCGGTAATAGTTCAGCTAATAACATTAATATTTTACATAATTTATGTATATTGACTTAGCATAAGATCAGGCAGTAAAATTGCATCTTTGCACTAACACACAACCTGTTAGCATTTTTTAATATACCATAATAAGGAGAGACGCAAGCATTGAGAACATATTTGGGTTTTAATGCATAGTCACTCAGAGTAAATTACTCTACTCTACTCTGAGTTGTTATTTTGTCAGAATACTCAAATGCCCCAGCCCCCACTGACCTCTCAAAAACATTGCTCTTCCTGGAATAGCTATAACCTTTGGGAATACTTTCCCGACCAGCATTAATCCAATGCAGCCCGTTTGCTTTCTTGTTAAATATTTATTCCATTTGCATACTAATTGGAATCCCCAAGTAATTTCCTGTCAAAGCTGGGCTGCAGCCACAACGCCTCACAGACCCCATCTTGCTTGTGAATAACCAGGAAATGTGGGAATGATATTAACTGCAAGCTCAGGTCCTGTGGGGGGGTTAGGGTCCACCAACGAGGTCAGTTAGGCCTATTTTTAGACTAATATGTTCTTCATATTTCAAAAGCACTGCTAGATGCTGGAGGGGGACAACAACGTACCTGCACCCATCTCATCCATTCAGACCTTAAATGGTATTAAGCCATAATTTCTATAATGCCAATATTGAAAAGCTACTAGGATGAAGTGCCTGAGCGGCGACAAGCAGCAGCTACCACTGATCTTATTTTAAGGAAGAGCAAAGTGTCTGTCAAGTGGCTTAATCAGTGGGTGAAGGGATCTTAGCAGATCTGCCCTCTGCCTTGTTAAGTCCTCGCACAGGAGTAAGGCTAGATGGAAAAATGCAGATTAAGAGTTTAGCCTTAAAACCACATTACAATAAACTTAATTAATGCATTATTACAGCAGAGTCACGCACTGTAATATGGTTCAATTTTCAGTGCATGCCCGTATAAGCATTATGATAAACAGTACAGCAATAAAATAGATTTTTTTTGTTGTTGCTGTTTTTGGAGTATGTTTCAGAGTTGAAAGTGGTAGCCAGAACCTAATTAATCACAGAAAATTGCATTCTTAAACAATTTTTATGTTATTTTAAAATCTTGGGATGATGCATCAGTGATCTGTCCATTGTATTTCTTTCAGTATTCTTCTAATCTGCAGGGTGAGCCAAACGTAGGTATACAGTTTATATTTTACAAAGTAAAGGTTCTATTTTACAAAGTAAAGCTTTTATTTTGTATTTTTTTTAAAGTAGGTATACAGATTTTACATTACCGTACTGACTGGGCCACGTTTAGTCTCTTAGGTGTTTGAAATGTCTTCCGTCAATGTTGATACATTCAAGCATCCTGTCCCTGGCACTGTGACACACTTTAGCACACAAAAGTTAAAATCAATGCCCACAAATGCTCGCGAGATGAACTCCTTCAATTTATTCACTGTGTGGGGCTTCCTCTCAAAAACCTTCTCCTTTACTACACCCAACAAACAAAGTCCATGGGTGTCAGGTCAGGTGGCCTGTCAATGCTGCCACGTTGCCCGATCCAACACTGTGGAAAGGTACCGTCAATACTCTATACCAGGGGTGCCCAATACGTCGATGGCGATCTACTGGTCGATCGTAAAGGTACTGTGGGTAGATCGCATGGCATAAAAAAATAGAGTATGGATGATAGCCTATCATCCATCTGCACTATGACATTTGCCACTTGATTGACATATAGGGCAGCCAGTCTGACATCTGATCTTTTTGTGACACACGGGTCACCACGCCACACATGCACCTTCAACTTTGTCAGCTGCTGCAAAACTCTAGCAAGCTACCGAGTCGCCTATTTAGCCTCCGGTGTATTTCTACTAAACTTAAGAAAGGGTATAAAATGAACGGGGGAGCTAGACCAAGTAAGAAGCCAAAAACTTACCACTTCCATACAGAATGGGAGTAGGACGTTTTTTCACAATCTCATATTCCAAGTGCGTTTGCCTGTCAGTCTACCATTGCTATTCCGAAGAAGGGAAATGTGGAGCGGCATTTTCGGACTGTTCATAAAAACTACGACATTAACTTCCCTCCGCAAGGCGAGCTGAAAAAGGAACTAAAACCCCAAAAATGTACAGAGTTGTATTGTGCAATATGGGTTCATGCAGTTATGCAAGGCACACCAACATGTATTGTAGATTAAATTCAAATTTCAATTAAAAAAATGCTTCACTTATCCCAAAGGGATAATAATAATAATAATAATAACAATAATAATAATAATAATAATAATAATAATAATGAATACTATATATTTATAAATAAATTTATGTTTTGCATTTTTCTAGTAGGTAGATAATTTTGACTTGGTCATTTATAAGTAGCTCGCAAGCTGAAAAAGTGTGGGCAGCCCTGCTCTATACCTACTAAATAACTGTCAAATAAAAACTTTACTTTGTAAAACAGAACCGTTACTTCATTAAATAGAGACTCTATACCTACTTTTGGCTCAGCCTGTATATTACTTGCATTGCATAAACACATTTTAAAAGGTATGTCCATATTTTAAAAACTGTTGTGAATTGGCCACTTCTCATCATTTTCTTCATCTGTACTTTTGGACTTCAGTGTCCCTTAATTGTCCGTAAAGCACTCTATACCTGCCAGACTGCAACATTCACCTCTCCGCCACATTGCTTCTAGCCAATTGTCTCGTTTAAATGAACAGTGGCAGTGATTGGACAGTATTCTGGAGCTGCATGTCATGTCAGAGGGTACTACTTATTCAGCAATCGAGTGAAATGCCCTGTTTGAAATATAGCCATTCCCACAAGGCAGCACAATGTGCAATATGCTAACCCTTGCTCATAATCAGCCTGCGCTGCTGTTTCAGAAAAGCCCTTATATTCGCTGAGGCAGTGAAGCCAATGTCCTGTCAATCAGCAGATCTGGAAAGGCAGGAGGACAATGAAGCGGGATTCAGCACCAAGGACAGCGATCGCCCACAGATTAATGGGAGGATGAGGAGTAGCCGTCTCAGGGCAAGCAAGTCACGATAGTGCTGAGAGATAGCCTACCTACGGGAGGCGGGGCTAAATGGAGCCCAACCCCAGCCATCCTCTAGATAAACTGACGCCAGTATAATCATGTCTGGAATAAAACGACAGTTCCTAAGAATAACCACAGCAGAATGTACTTCTGACAGCAGGGACACAATCCACATATCACCACGACAACTGGTGGGCGCTGGAATATAGACAGAACTAAATACATCACGGGGCTCCTAAACGTTTTATGACATCCATAAATGGCCACTTATCCTGTGTGCCTCGCTAACAGCAATGGCTATCACTCACTGAGGAATCCATGTAAAGAGACTTAAACACTGTGCAAAGCTGAAGACACCATTTTGACATTGTATATATATATTCACTTAGACTATGAAACAAAGACATCAGGAAAGATGCGTCACAACACCACCTGCACTAACTGATTTGAATCTTTTCATTTGGTTGTTACATGATTAACCATTTACGCTTAATATTAATGGTGTCTTCCAGGACATCTTGTACACAATCCATTTCTTTTTCGTTACGATATCTTCATTTAAAAGATGCTTTAAAAAGAATTAGCATACTCTAATACCAAGGAGCTGTTTCACCTTCACACTCTACACTTAGCAAAATGATCAAAGCTGTCATAACATTTTTGGAGATGTTAGAAGGTTAATTTCTTATTTTAAAGATGAGTAAAAGGAGTGGATTTCCATAAAAGGAGATGAGAATTATCCAGTAAAGGGCTCTCTTTTGTCCTATAATCAAGTCATTCCAGTGTATTGTATCCTGTCCAGTACTCATGGGAAATCTTAGGTTTTCAGTAAGCATGACATGACTGACAACATCCATCTTGCACTGAATTCCTATCCGCTGCACGATTGGCATCATAAAGCAGACGGTTCGCAGGATGGACAAGTGCCACGATGCAGCTATGTAGGGGGATGTAGCTATGTAGGGGGATGTAGCTATGCAGTATTTCCTTTTACTTTGCCTATCTGCCTCCTCGCACAGCCTCAAGGAACCATCAGGGCAAAGATCTTTGAGGTTTTCTCTGTGCTTCCTGAAGAAAGAAAAAAACTGCCTTTGAAATTCAACTTTCCCTGTCAATATATCTTTGCTTGTGGCTCTCTTGCTATCACGGGGAATAAAATAGGGTCAGATGAACAAAAGGTCAATTACCATACGTGATTTGGGAGCAGTCATAACCTGCGCTGATGGGAAAGCCTTTTTAACCACGTAATTTTTAATAACAATATGCTGATTTATTTTAATGTGAATGTTGCCATTTGACCTCCTAACAACTGAATGTCATGAGTGTCATTTATTAGAAAGTGTCTAACATGTTTATACGAAAAATACAAAGGTAGACCGAATGGAAAAAACTCAGCTGAGGGCCTTAGGGGACTTTAAAGGAGCGACCGAAAGTTTGCTGAAATTAGCATGCTGTATGTCAAGTTCTGCACATCAAAGTGCAAAAATTATACCGGCTATTCTGTGCACTGTCTCAAAGTATTAATCATGGATGCCCAAATTAGATTTAATAACTGTGGTTTTTTAATAATGAAGTTCTTACTGAATTCTGCCAAGACAAAGTTTCAAAATCCTAGACAATATCCAGAAATAAGCAACTGTCGCAAAAGTCAGCAGTATGACATTGAAGATGAGCCACGGAGAACAGAGAAATTACTAGAAGTTAACAAAAAGATGGGATTATGGATACTGACAACTGAAACTGCTATACAGGCAGGGCTTAAGGAAAAGATTACCCAGGAAGGATCTTAGAAAACCATAAACAGACAGAATTCCAGTAAAATAAAGGAATATAGTAACTCTATGTTATATGTAATGTGTTCACCTTGTAAGATGTTCAGTCCTTGACAGAAAACTCCCACACTCGCAAATCTGGCCCTGCTTATTAGCCCTATCAGGATAATGAATCAAATTACCAGCTAGGCTACAATGGTGGTCACGTGCCATAACCACCTTCAAGTTCTATTTTAGTAGAGGGTCACAGTTAGCCTCAAACCTCCAGCAGGAAGCACATGACCTAAAGCGGGGGACACGCTGGGTGGGAGGCTGCCCCGTCGCATGGCACGAACCCGTGTACAACATGAGCAACTTAGAGATGGCAATTTACCATTTTTGGATAACACTTTACGTAAAGCAGTCATCATAGTTCATTATAGACACCTTCATAATGAAAAATAATTAATTCATTAAGTATTATAAACATGGCTATAAATATTTATACAAAGGGATAACACATTATAGCCATGTTAATTATGCATTCTGAATGCTCAATGAAGCTCTCATCTATGATGCACTGTAGCTACCTTCATAATGCATTATTATGGTCAGCAGAAGCCATTATAATGCATTATGAAGGTATGTATAGTGCATTATAGATGAGAGCATAGAGCATTCAGAATGCACAATAAATATGGCTATAATGTCTTATGCCTTTCTTATAAATAGTTATAGCCATGTGTGTAATGTGTAATTATAATGCATTATGAAGGTATCTGTAATACATTATACATTGGTGCTGTACGTAAAGTGTTACTCATTTTTGGACTACATTAGCAAGCTAGTATAACCCCCAGCAAACATGGGGAGAACATGAAAATTTCATATTAGAGGGAGACAAGGCCAGGAATCAGAGACAACCCAGGGGGTATGTGGCTGCAGTGCTATCACAGAGACACAGAGCCCATCCTCATGCTAGTAGCAGTGTACATATAATCTCCAGCAAACTCACCCCACTCCCATACAACCTCCAGCCAAGCTGCGGCCGCTATTGCAACTGAACATAAACAGTCGGCCGCATGTCTGGCTAGAGAACAGAATGTTGCACTGTTTGAAAAAGTATAAAAACGGTAAGAAGCTCTGTGCTGTAAGTTGTCTGGGATAAGAGTGTCTGCCAAGTGATGGAATAATGTAACCTAAGCATAAAAAAGGCTTTTCCCGTAGGGGTTTTCATCGAGTCTAAATGGGCACAATTTTAATTACATTTAAGAGGAAACATGACCCCGCATGCCTCATGAATTCTCATCATTGTATTGAGCCCTTCCTAGTATGATGATTACACTAATTACACTAATATATGCTACCGAGAAAAAAATCTTGGATAGTTAATATGAGTATACTTGAGCATGTAGCTGGAAAGCAATGGATAACCGCACACCATTAGGGTTTTACGCATAGCTTGGTAGAGAACAGGAGTCACTCTGACATTATTTTTTGTGTCACAAATGAGAGAAACATTTGGCCTGATTGATATGTTGCATTTCCCAGACTTTCATTTGTCTACTGCCCATTATTTTCATAATTTCTTGTGTCTGAATAATGAAGCGTTATAGTAATTGATAACAGGGCTACAGAGATTAACTGCTTCCTATGATAAATGTGCACGGAATTAATAGCTGCATGGAGAAATTTAAAATTAATCAAACCCTTTTTTATGATGTGCAGGATAGGTTGATAAAACTTGCAGGAGGCCCATTCAAGGACGAAGAAAATTGTAACTGCCTCAAATCCCACTTGGGACAAAGAGGTTGGAGATAAGAGGGATGAGGATAGATTTTCAAGGCGTGATTGGGTGTGAAAGTGAAGGGTAAGCACAAGGCGTCATTTTGGAAGTGATTTTCTAAAGTGTTCCAATGTCAAAAAGAAAAAAAGAAAGATTGGAAATAGCTTCCGACTATTGTCAGACTCCTGCCATGAGTTACAGCTTTAAAATAAGGAAAAAGTCTTGTTTCATGACAGGACAAGACTCATCACATTTTTAATGCCCACATAAATATTGATATCTTTCTGTTACAACATTTTCACTATCCACTGTACAAAAACATGTAAGTTTTGTTAGGATTCTATGCCACTCCTCTCCTAGATTTCTGCTTTAAATTCCACCCTAGGTCTGGGTCCTAGAGCAAAATGCTCTATTATCTGCCATGTTATCTGGTGCCTGCTCGATTGTTACACATGGTTGTGCACATGTATAACCCTTACAGACAAACATGCACACGGGATCACAGCACTACATGCTGAGAATATGCAACTGAACTTAGCCTCTGTGCACGTGGCGAGTACGGGCAGGACTGAGTCTGGTGATTTATCCTTTATTCAATTACCTGACTTTTTGACACAATGCATATGACCGCTACTGCAACACCAGCCAACACTACTAATTGTCAAGGTTGCATGTTGAATAGATTTTATTAATGTAATTGGATTAATTTTTCTTTTTCCAGTCACAGCTACCAACGTTATAGGCCCATTTTTCTTATTGTCTTATTTTATTTATATTCCTTGTTTCCCAATGCTCTCGTCCTCAGGAATTTTGGAACAAATGGTGCACAAGCCCTGTCTCAGACTCACAAAATCAGGAGCTAAATCATTAAGCTGGAGAACTTCATAACATCCACCATCGACAACAGTAATAATGCTGGCTGGCACGATATCTGCTGCTAGTGGGCCAGGCAACAGACTTGGACCATTAAACGGATCTGGCAAAGCACAGTATGCTTATTGAACAGGATTTTATTTATTTTTTTGGTACACAAAAATGTTCTTTATTAAATAAATTAATACGACTCTGCTTCCAGTTTCTTTTATGTGTAGTTTTCAATGTATTAAATAATAAATATTGAGGATTCTTTTGTACTCCAGGGTTCAATTACCGTGTCTAAAATCATCTTCACTCTGTGTTTTTTGCCAGCATTAAAACTGTTGTCAGCAGTGCTTCACATAAAAGAAACAAGTGCAAATCTGTAATCTTTTGTGTCGCTCTGCATTGTTTCCGGCAAATAGACTTTATCGCATCTGAGTCCTTGTGGGCAGCTCCTGAAATAACAGTCGAGTGAAGCATGAAAAAATGAAGACAGGAGAGTCACTGTCCTGTCTCCTCTGAAGGCTTCCAGGGAGAATGCAGTGGTGATGCTAATCAAACCTATAATTCCCTTGATTTAACACTGTCCTTCATAGTTTGCAGTTGTCCTGTCTTCATTCTCAATAAACTTCTAAACTTTACAGTGGCTGAACTGGACATAATTAATTCCCCTGTGCTTGATCTAGTGCCCTCCCTATCATTGTTACACTAGACCATAAACATCATAAAGAGGAAACACTGCCCACTTAGCTGTGACTGTTGGTCTTTGTGGCAGTGTTGATCAATGTGGTCAAGAGAGATATCTATTTTTGCAGTATATGGCCATGAAGTGTGTGTCTGTATGTGTGTGTGTGTGTGCCTGTGTGTGTGTGTGTCCCATAGCCCTATGCTGGAGAAATATTTGTAAGAAGGTAGATGGGTTAGATAATCACTGCATAAGACACAAAAAAGCCTCCATCCGTCCATCCATTTATTTTCCGTAACCGCTTTTCCTATTCAGGGTCACGGGGGGTCCGGAGCCTAACCCGGAGGCTACGGGTGCAAGACAGGGAATAACCCAGGATGGGGCACCTACCATCACAGAATACACAACAAACATTTGTTAATATTTATGTCATGTTTACATAAAAATGGCAGCCACCTTCCTAAAATTACAGCACCAATTGGTGGGGCCTCTGTTTTGGAATAATTTATGGGTGATTGATGGGGCATTTGTGCCATACCAGCTTGGTTACCTGTTTTTAATGTCTAAAGCTGGGTACACACTAAATCAACGGCAAACCAAGGTCGATGAATGGTCCGCTCCTATCGGTTTCTGTTGAGTGTGAAATTTGTGCTGGAACATGCCGGCACAACATTCAGCCCAATCAGAGTGCTCAGTTTCACAGACTAGCTTTGATGCCTATTAAACATGCTCTGATGGGGACCAGCCGACTCTCATCGACTCATCGACGGTGTGTGATGCCTTAAAATTGGCCTTGGTGTGTCCCAGGCTTTATACTATGAAATGTATCATAGTTATGGAGCCTGTGACTGCTTCATTCTCCATCTCCTACCCCATGAGAAGGGAAACATTTCTTTCCTGTAACAACATTTAAATATGAGCAGCTGGCCAACAGCTGAGGTTTACGCTACCATATGTGTCAACAAACCGGATCGGATTGGCGTCCCACTGTGCTCATATGCTTTTTTATATGTATATGGATCAACACATCGCATTGTATTTCATTTCCCAGAACTTTCCATTTGGTGTAGATTTCTTGTGCGGGCGTGTATTCGAGCAGCAAAAGGGAATAAGCAACAGTAAAATTCAGACAAGCAGAACTGCTTTTCAGGTTCTGTAAAGTGAAGGTTACACTATGACCTCTATAGTTTAAAGTTATATTTTTGATTTAAGGTATTCAGATGTATAAGATCGAACCAAAGCAAATAATGTGTCAATACTGAATGGAAGAGAATGTATTCTTTTTATATATACAGTATATCTAGTCAACATTTCTGTCATAAATTTTAAACAATTACAAGTAAACAGTGATTCATTACAAATCGGTTCTGATTTAGCCTTTTTTAGTTTTTATCACTAAAACATGTCCCCTTTTGTTTTGATTCAGATTTTCCTCCCATTTCACGCACCAAATTGATATATTTTGTTTTCACTTAATAGCAGTTTCCCCTTGAAAGAATCCAGACCTGTTCCATTATCATTTTACCTAAATAGTGACGACATGACTGCGTTTCCTGGCAACACTAGCAGGATGGCAAGAAACCCACATTTTGTCCCATTAAGTGGACATGCAGTGATAAACTTTTGGTTCCCCATAAAGTATACAGTGAGTTGTTTGCTGTTTAATATCATGAAGCATTAGACAGGAGAGGTAAGCATCCATTGTTTCTTAAGTACCTTTATAGCCAAATGACATCACTGTTTTGTTTAAAACAGTGTATAATGACATTGAATGATGTTAACTGCATAGCCTGCTGCGTTTGCGTGTTTCTGCTAATGATGTTTAATTTGATCTCAAAACATAAATATATATTGTTGTTGCATAAATAGTTATGGACACTTCTGGCTTTGTGTTGATGGTGCAAATATAGTAATTAATGTGTAAAAAGTAGAAGAAAGATACATTTAAACAGTCATTAATATATTCACAACTTACATGATTGTACACCGGGGACATTGTTATACTCCAACACAAACAGAATTACTTTAATTTTGAACAAGCCAGGAATGTGTCGCCATTTCACTGACTTCATAATCATTCCATTAAGTATTCAGTGGACAACGGCTGTCATCTACTACAGAGAATCAAAGGCGTGGATTTGGATCTGATGAGATGCTCCTGCATTTGACTCCAGACTGCAGGTGGTTGATAGACAGATCTGAGGAGGGGGAAAACAAGCAGCCAGCTGGAGGAAACCTGCATGTCTGAGTGCACACTTTTATCTTAGGAGTCCGCTATGTAGGGTCAGTGGTAGGGGGACCGGACAACCTTCATGAAACCTGCAACCTTTTATATGTCAGCGGCTGCATTATTTTCATGACAGAATATTTTGTTAAAAATGATGCTAATTTTACAAAACTACATTTTACATTTAACTGTTGATAAGAAGTTTAACCACACCCTCAATTCACAATTCATCTATCTTTCATCTACCTGTATTCTGTATAGGTTGGAGTATGAAGTAACCAAACCAATGTTTAAAGATATGGTGATGCAAGTGACTCCAACAGAATATACTACAGACTTAAGTAAAAAACTGATGGTAGGGCAATCAGTATTAAATAGACATTACAAAAACATTACTGCTTTTAACAAGGTATGATGTGTTAGTATTTATTTAGCTTTGCTGGTATTGAAGATTGCTGCCGTTATTTTCAGTATTGTTCTATAGTTCTCTGATATTTGAACTTAAGCTCTCGCAAATCACAAATGATACCATCATGGAATAATACGATGATATTTGTCGTATTAGTCATAAATAATATACATTGGCTGTATTATCACTTAGATCCTTGTGTGAAATGAAATAGTGTCAGGTTTTTATCCGGTGGCGTTTTTTTATTAGACAGTAGAATATGTTGACTAAGCTGCCAAGCCAGAATGAATTACATTCTCTTCACTTTCCCAAGCTTCACTTTCCTGTTTCTTTTTTCCCCTCATTCGACTCTGGCCAACATGAGAAATGCTGTCTGTAAGAAATGAACATTAGCTGGAGTGGCGGAATGACGGCTGCCCTACAGATAATTACAATACAATAAGTGAAATCTGAATTTTGCATTGTTATTTTGTCCATCATAGAGAATATAAAGATTATAATCAACAGAAGTGAAAAATGGTCCTGAATTCCAAAGAATTTCCCCCTTAGGATCAATAAAGTATACCTTGTCTAATCTTATGTGGGCGTTATTGGATAGATTACAATGAAAGCACATTCTGTTAACCTGGCCATTTACCATTAGGTAAATTTAAGTTACATATCTTTGTTGAAAACTCAGCTTCTGGATCAGAGATGACTATACATATGAATGCTATTTGAGGTTATTTTCAGTGCTTTCTTTATTAAATAATGCTTTTTTGTTGTTGTTGTTGCAGTTGTTGTTTGTTTTTGAGTTTCCAAAGAATGAATGAAAGGCTGCTCAAATCTTCCTTAAGTACACTGACTCAGTTTTAGAATACCAGTATAATTTTTCAATGAAATGACCAGAAATTATGGTAGCAACCTGAAATCTGAAAATTCTATGTTTTTCCATTATTTTGCTAGACCCCTCTGCAAATTAATGTCAAGTAAATTTATTATTTTGTAATTTAATGCAAATTTCTATGTAAAACGTGAAAAGCAGTAAGTAGTATAGTCACTCTATGATGAATGAGAGTCACATTTTAGATCATATGAAGACCGAGCCCTAAGAGGTTCCCCATGGCTCAGTACTAGGGCCCCTTCCAGTTTTTCAGTGATATTATAGCACAACCACATGAGCCTGAACTGACTTAGCTACTGCCTAAATTATCAACCTTATGGAATTTTTAAACTACTCCACACCAGAACTGGGCATCCCCACTAGGCCATCTGCTACAAGAAATTTTTTTTTTTTAGATCTAAGCCATCTTTACTAAGCACTGAACACTCAACCAAGTAGCTTCCCCAATAATTGCTAGCAGTATTCTGTTGTCATGTCCATTGATCCAGTTTCTGTACGTTACTCACAGGGGTCCGGAGCCTGTCCTTTTATATAGGCAAGGCAAGGCATGGAAAAACCCAGGATGGGGGCGCCAACCATTGCAGGGTGCGCACACACACAGACACACAGACACACACAGACACACACACACACACATATGCACACACAGTTCACCCTAGCATGTTTTTGGACTATGGGCAATGAAACCGAGGTCCCAGAGGTGTGAGACAGCAGTGCTCACCACTGCACCACCATGCCACCCCTGATCCTGAGTCATTATATGTAAATAAATTAATTCCATAGTGGCCCAAGCTTATTGTTCCAATAATCACAATTCTAATTATTCTGCATTCTACGTTTCATATAATTTATAGTGCATTTCATTCATTTTTTGTATTGTTTTACAAAACTGATTTAATAAGTATGGGCCCAAAAACTAGATACTGTCTGGGGTATCACGAAAAACTTGAACATATATGATCCTACAGAATCCATCTGAGACCCTTGTCGTATGTTGCCTGTGACTGAGCATTAAGGTGATTTTACTGAACAATGAGATTTCCCATCAGAGTTCCATAAAAAGCACAAATCTCTGTAAATGAAATGTATTTACAGCAAGCCATCCAAGCGGGGGTCTTGTTTTGAACACACAGCACAGGAACCGTCAAGTCTGTCAGCTGCTCGCAGTCACAACACTTAGAGACGCTGCGAGGCGTGAGTATGCCGCATCAACCGCTCGTCGCTGGCAGAGGCGGACTGCACGCGCGGCCGAGGCCTCTGGAGGGACGAGCCGTCACTAAGCTCCACATCGGCGCGGCCTTCAACCGTCTGCTATGCGTCTATGGAGGCCCATGATATGTACTTAAGCAGTGAGCAGCATGAGCCGGTGCATGGAATTCATAATAACATCAATATTTTCTCATGTCTTCTCTGTTTATCCAAGGTCACTTATAATTTTTTATCTTTTTATACAGCTGGATATTTTATTGGAGCAGTTCAGGTTGAGTGGCTCACTTGGGTGTACGACAGCAGAACCTCTCTTGGGATTTACACAATTCACATTACGGCTCTTTTGCCTCTATAGTTTTACTGCTTGTGTGTGCTTACTGCTTTCTGTCCATAACTGGTAAATAAATTTAGCAAGGCAGCGAGTGGCTGCAGATTAAAATTAAAATAGTGTGAGAGCTGGCTAAGTATTTATTTTGAAATCCTTATAATAGGATTTTACAAATCATAAAGCAAAATAATAAGCTTTATACAGTGTGCAGAATGGAAAAGTGTTGATTTCTGTGATGCAACAAGGTCAGTGCTATAGAGCGCAGCAACTCATATTGCAACTTTGTTTTTCAAATTACATAAAGGGAGAGGTGTGACGCCCAGCCCCTATCGCCCTCATGTGGACCACACCTTCTCGTTACCCTCGTGTGAATCCCGCATGTTCCCAGCTGTTTCCTGTTTATGCTCGTAATCCCGTGTATTTAGTCTGTGTTCTGTTCCCCAGATCAGTCATTGCATATTAGTTTATGTTATGGAGTGTTTCCCTGCCGTTGCTACTGCCTGTTCCCCTGTTTGCCTACTTTCCTTTGGCATAAACCCCTTTGTACCGTCATCTATGGCTCCGCTCCCCTGCTCGCCTGCTCGCCGCTCGCCCGTCACAACAGAGAGGTGTCTTCTTTTCATAGGCTATCCAAATGTATACATTCTGATTCGGCAGAAGAAACCTATATCTTTTCAATCTCAGTTTTCATGATAATTGTTTTTATTTTTCTGAGAATGTCATCATAGTGTTTCACCTGCTCCTGCATTTCTGCAGGGATCATAACATGAAAAAACATTTGTGGTGCTGACTTATAGTCACAAATCACTGCACCATATTGCCCTTTTGTGTTGCCACCACACAGACATGCCAGATAGCGACGAGGCATTATTCAGTTTAATCAACTCTGCCAGGATGCGGTTAGCCGTGATGAAGTATGTATCTTCAAGTGGGTTTCAAAATACAGAAAGCCCTGGACTGGAGAGCTCTGATGCAGGCCTGTGGTTTATTTAGCCCTGTGGGTCTGTACAGAATCAAAGCGCGTGAGTGCATACCGCAGTATAATTCTTGCTCCAGGCTGCTGTCTTATAACGGAATATTATTGTGACTCTGTTCCCATGCTAATTTGCCTGGCAATCCTACACACTAAGAGATGGAGAGGATGGGGGAACAGCAGACAGCAGAGGAAAAGACAAGAACAGCTGACGTGAGCTGAAGTATTGCCCATGACTGTTTAGTAAGTGCAGTAGATGGAACTGGCCAGCTTGGCTGCCTTTAACTGTGCCCCGTGGACACAGGTTGCTCTGGTGGCAGTAGGATTAGATGACATCAGTGGGTTCTGAGCCAGCACTAGCCTGCCAGTTATCAGCAGGCTGGGGAAGCTGGACTGGTGTAAATAACTGCTGACTCCCAAAACGAATGGGTTGTGTAAACCAGTAGGCAGGGCAAGGCCTCTGCGATTGGCTTCAGGAATGCATGGAGGTATGATGATGTCTCCAATAGCATTCTCAAACAATAGTCACATGACCTCTTTAAACCACGCCATGTACAATTACCATGCCCAAGAGCTCATTACTTCACCAGATCTTAAATTTGAATTATTACTCTTTTTTTCTAGTGTCACTTAAAAGAAAACTAGCGTAAAATTTACATCATCATAACCGTATTTATTTTAATTAATTATAATACAGTTAATATACGGTTATTTTCCGTCTTTGTGCAAATGTCAGTGAAAAATTCTCTCAAAATACTTTGTCTGTCTCCTTATTTCTTTTTCCTTGTTTTTCTGTTTGTTCTTTGCCTGGTTCACCATTGGTTGTCAAATTCTCATTCCACTCTAATTCAACTGTTGACAATCAGCAAGTTACCCTCCAAAGTGCAATTCCAGTGATCCGTTTGCAGGAGCATAGAAACGGGGGAATGACGTGGATTTGCTCCCCCCATATAGTTTGGATTCATCCATCTCCCCAATAAACCAACCTTTTGTATATAAATTAAGGGGGGGGGGGGGGGGGGGGGGGGGGGGGGGGGGGGGGGGGGGGGGGGGGGGGGGGGGGGGGGGGGGGGG
>JAODLD010000040.1:19317557-19343653 GCA_026781065.1 Mormyrops boulengeri | reverse complement strand
TTTAGATTCCTTACCAGGCTCCAGACAGACGATTCAGCTCGTCTGCCAGCTGACCCCTCCTTGCCCGTGCGGCTGCCGGCGTCCACTCCTTTGTTGGCATCAGCACATGCAGTCAGCATCACGTCTTCTAAAGTCCTCTAATGTGTCTATATTTATGTCCAACAGACGTCCATCACGCATAGTAGTGTCACGCAACATATATACAACATGCCACAAAAAATGCCGAGACCTTCTGGGAGCTGTATTGTGGTATTCCGTGACATATCTAAATATGTGAAACGCATTTTCAGCAATCCAAATGTCCTTTCAGTTCCAGTACGTGCTGAATTCTGATAATGGACTCTAACGATTAAATTTAATGATGTGGTTTATTCTTTAGGTAATGCTTTACATGAACTGCACCTTGATAATGCATTTGTAGAACATTCATAAGCAGCATGCAAGTACAGGCGGTTTTAGTTGTTCAGAAGCGCGATGTCATTTCTTTGCAGTATATAGTGCGATAATCATTATAAATACAGAATAAAATTATAGAGATATAGGGGTATATATCCTTTCCTATTTACAACGGATTCTTCAAGGCATAATACGCATTGATAGTCTTTACAGCGCAATGTCATTTCGCTGCCTTGAAATTCCAATGCGCTGACAATGCGCCCGGCCACGCCTCATTTAAAGAAACACCACTCCTACGAGTGGAAAGCGGGCGCAAAATCATTTACTATTTTCACGATGTGCGTGCTTGGTGTGAAAATGAGCAATGCTCTGGTATGAAACCACCAAAAGCACTTTGCGTTGCGCCTTGCACTGGTGGAAAATAGAGCCCTATATGTTCTAGGGGCTATATATAGACCTCTTATGGAGACTACATGTTCTAGAAGCTATATATAGCCCTGTTATAGAGACTCTATGGTCTAGAGAAGGGATGTCGAACTCCAGTCCTGGAGGGCCGGAGTCCTGTATACCCAAAAATGTGCAGGGCTCCGGCCCTCCAGGATTGGAGTTTGACACCAGTGTTCTAGAGGCTCGGTATTGGGGGCAGAGTGTGCCTCAGTCAACTAATCCTGGGGAAGATGGTGGTGCAGGAGGTAGTGCTGTCGTTCGGCAACTGGAGAGTTGTAGGTACGAGCTCTGGTTCCTTTTGACCCCATCAAAGTGTCCTTGAGCAAGACACTGAACCCCAAATTGCTCCCGGTGTGCAGGTTGGCGCCTTGCATGGCAGCCTTCATCACCGGTGTATGAATAGGTGAATGTGAGGCATGAATTTGTAAAGCGCTTTGAGTACTCGTAGGAGTAGAAAAGCGCTATATAAATGCAGTCCATTTACCATTTAATCCTCTATGCATGTGGTTGGAGGGTCACCAATTAAAGTCTATCCCTAGCATGTATGCAGGTCCTTCAGCAAGGCCTTTAGCCCCCACTTCCCTGGCTGCTGCGATTTGTGGCTGCTAGCTCTCACCTACAGAGAGCAAATTCGGGGAGGTGTAAAGAGAATTTCTCCATGGAGATCAATAAAGTGTCAATTATTGTTATATAGCCCTGTTACAGAGACCATACAGTACGATCTAGGGGCTATATATAGGCCTGTTATAGAGACTGTGTGTAGGCTATCCAGTGCTCACAGAAAGAGATAGAGACTGTCTGTAGGCTATCCAGTGCTCACAGAAAGAGATAGAGCCTGTATGTAGGCTATCCAGTGCTCACAGACCGAGATAGAGCCTGTATGTAGGCTATCCAGTGCTCACAGACAGAGATAGAGCCTGTATGTAGGCGATCCAGTGCTCACAGAAAGAGATAGAGCCTGTATGTAGGCGATCCAATGCTCACAGACAGAGATAGAGCCTGTATGTAGGCGATCCAGGGCTCACAGAAAGTCTTGGGATGCTTGCTGACTTCAGTAAAACCTTTGCAAATGAATTTTTTTTATAAAAATCGTTACATTATTCATTTGTTTACAAAAAATTGTGCATCACATTAGAAACAACCAGTAGTTTTAAGTATGACATTAATATCAAGTAGTAATAAATTGATGCCCAAATTATAATTCTAAAAGAGCTGTTCTGAGTTAAAAAGTTAATTGATACACATTCTCATTAGGTGTTTTTTAATTAGTATCACCTTTACAATAACATGAAACACCAAACATTTGTGTTCAGTATCCCTTCATTCAATAAAAAGTAAGTGTCTGTGCAGATACATTAAACGTTGCTTGTCAATGGACTTCTGTTATGAAACCAATACATTCGCAACATTTTTACAGAATTAAGCAAAAGTCCCAAAACTTTCTGTGAGCACTGTATATAGCCCATTTATAGAGACTATATGTTATAGAGGCTATATATAGTCCTGCTATATATACTATTTGTAAAAGGGACTATATATATACAGTAGGAAGTGGTTGGAGATTATAATTCATATGTTCTTCAGTATTAATAGCTTTACTTTCAGAAGCACACAGCCTCGTGATTTAGAAGTTAGACTAGGACATAGAAGCGGCCTGTGGGCAGCAAGCCCTTGCCACACTCCACCAGTCGTTTTTACTGGCACGGATTTATTCAGCTCAGTGCTTACAAATGCTACGTCAGGATTTAGAGCTGGTATGAAAATGCAAGATAAGCATATATCACTGTGAAGTCCCGACAGTGTCATATTTCAGCACAGCTTATTTCATACTTCTATTACTATGTACTACCTCGACTAATGAGCTAGCATCAGCTAGCATTCATATTAACCAGAAAGTTGGCCACCTCAACCGGAAGAATACAAAATATCCAGCAGAAATGATAAATTTATGTATATGTACAGTTCAAAGGGTGACTATTTCAGTCAATTCAAGAGTCTGGGCTGCCACTTGCAAGATTTCTGCATGATGTAGCAAAGACACCTGCATCTTTGACAAAGTATTTAACCCACCTCTCTGAATGTGAAAGGTAAAGATTTATCAATCAAGTATTATTGATAAAATAAAAATGCAGCCAGTGCCTACACTTCCCGATTCTTATTTTTATTTGACATTATTAATTAGCTGCAGCAGCCAAAAATAAAACTTATAATCATGTTCTGATCTCCAGTGGGTGTCCTGTTCAGAAGAAGGGGGAGAGGTGGGGGCATGATGGGGCATGGTGAGGGTATGGTGGGGACTTGATGGGGGGCATGGTGGGGGCATAGTGGGGGCAGATGTTAGCATATTGTCTGGGGACCTGGAATTCAGGCCACGTAGTTCACGTCCCAGGAATCACCCTGCTGGAGCAACATTAAGCAAAATAGCCCAGTAAAAACCTCCACACAGTACTGTATAAATAACAGTATCTGCTAAGCCAATAAATATTAATATATTTAGTCCCACAGCATCAAATGTAACTCCCACCACCTCTTTAAAGGTGCTTATTAAGCTGCCCTGTATAATGGTGAGAGGAAGCCTCATAAATATGACCCATCTTCATCTCCTCCTTATCTGTATGCTACAGTCGTCATGTGGGCTTCCTTTTCATCCTCATATAGCCTCATATCTTACTACATTACCCAAGTGTTGATTAATCTCAAAAAGGGGGTTGGTATACCACTGTTATATTTTATTTAATTGGAGTCTCAAAATTGCCCACAGTGCATGACTGTGTGTGTGCGTTCCATGCGATGGGAGGGCACCCCATCCAGAGTGTATCCCAGCCTCGTGTCCTGTGGTGCCTGGGATGGGCTCCAGGCTCCACTGTGACCTGCAAGTTTTTTATTTAATTCTAATAAAAACACAAACTGCTATATAGCTGACATATATGCTGTAATTGGACATCAATTCCAAAACTGGGTTGGTACCAGGGCTTCAGAAACTGCTTACAACACTCGAATGTTACTTTATTAAAGTAAACCTCTTACAGCACAAAGATCAAACTCTAGTTTTTCAACGCAGTTTTCTTTTATATGTACATTCGACTTTCAGGGGGTCATCAGGTAGTGACTGTGACCAATCAAAGAGCTCCTTTTAAACCTTTTAGTAGCCTGCAGCTAAAAGGAATTTTCACAGCTGTTTTTAAAATATAGCTCTTTTGAAAGAGAGACAGAGTTTCATCTTCAAAATGAGTATCATCTGAGCAAATACTTTTACGGTTCTGTAGCAATAGGCAGTACTTATTTTGTGAAATATATTACTTTAACCTTTTTGTTGCATTCTGCAACATTAAATAACAGATATAGGAGATGTTTGTAAGTAAACTCCTGTAATTACAAACAGCAAATTTAATGTGAAGTGTTTTGCGTTGCAGAAAAAACGCCAAAACAACAGTATCGCATAGATCAATAAAGGAACCTTTAATTCTATTACAAATGAGGAACTGATGGGGAGTAAGTGATTAGCAGAGCTGCTTAATCCCAGCCACCACATTCTTCCCATATTTATGTAGAAAAACAACTTGGGATTGTGGCATAAGTGTGATGTAAGGTTGTGGGTTAGCTCTTCAATGAGGAGCACACCGACTCTGCAAGGAATTTTAGGGATGGCGATTATCTCAGATACCCTTTTCGCCACATAGACACAGGAAGCACATTCATGTGCAACCACGCGACACTCTGCTGGGAGCGCGATGCAGCTCACATGGAAACACATCGTCGTACAATCTCATTTTAAATTATACTTACAGTCAGCCGCATGGATCTGCGTTACAACTGAAAAGAAGAATCCTGAACGGAGAAATACACTTTCGCTGTTGTTATGTTTATGTCCAGCTGTATATTTTAACAGACAACACAAAGAGATGAATGAGAATATTACACTAGTATGGTTATGCTTTTAGATACCCAGTGGAAAGACAATATGGACAATATTACTTACAGGAGAAGATTGTCTTCTAAAATATACAGCTTGTTCAGCAGCCACAAAGGACCTGAGCTTCTCTCTGTCTTGGGCAGGTTTCTGAATGGTGCCCCAGCTGTGGTTCAGGGTATTCAGCTGTGTTTCCACAGTTTACCTCCAGGGGTCCTTTGGCCCGCCTCTCTTCTCTTAGCCTTCTGGGGTCCAGTGGAGCGGTCTTCTTGTGCTGGAGTCTTGTCCTGTTCTGATGGTGTGTCCTCTCTGCTGCCATCTTCTTCACATGCTCTCTTGCTTATTTATCGTGAAGCTTTACCTGACTGTATGCATCTGAGTGCTGGTGGTTGACGAAAAGCAGCACCACCAGGAGTGGTGAGTGGCTCAGTGGGCTGAGTCGCTGTGCCTGTGCTCAGGAGGTTGTTGGTTTAAACCCAAGCCCTGGCCTCAGTAGAATAGCCATATGCTTGTGGGCCCTTCAGCAAGGCCCTAAACCCCCAGTTCCAGGGGGGGTGCCACACATTGGCTAACCCTGCACTGTAACCTCCAAGCCATGGACAACATAATGGGGTAGGCAAAGAGAAGCATTCTGAAGTACCTGTACTTGTGCAAGTGGTGAATAAAGGATTGATCATGCATTGTTAACCACCTACACCAGTAACAGGAGAGGAATCATGCACATCTACTAAACTTAAAATTCACACACCTTGGCCTGACACCAACTCTTTTCCCTGTTATTTTTTCCCACATTCTTTCCGAGGTGCCCTGACCCACCCTGTACTTCATGAGATCCAGTTTTCCCATGACTCTGTACTGAATAAGCTATTGGATGTAAAACAGATGGACAGACAGGCAGATTTCATCTCAGCAACCATTGAAAGGAAGCCCCCATACTGTCCGTGTACTTCTGCACTCCTGCAGCCCAGTTTGAAAGCTCACCTCTCTCCCAGAGGCATCATTCCCCTTCACCGTACATCCACCCAGGGTGATTTGGGAGGGGCATGTTGCACGTCCAACAGAACCTTCCCTACAATCAATCCGTGTACTATCAGGACTCACTAGCATTCTAGCAAGGGCTTGCTACAAAACCACTTGCCCTCTGGGGACAATAACGTTGAAAGTTGAAGGTTTGGGTCTGGACTATAGGGACATGCCTCTATAAACAGTGTGGGAGTACCTTGTGTGTCTGTGTCTGATTTCGCCCCTACTAATGTTGAAACCAAACCTACACCCTTACATTCTGGGTTTATATTTAACTAGGGTTTAAACCAAGGATCCAGACTGGAAGTCTGCCCCCTGGTGTACAGGTTGAGCTTGGATAGTGGCCTTTCTTGTCAGAGCCTGGACTACGGTGCCCACAGCTGTAGATGATGTGAGTGTTTCAGAAAACCGACGCACGTCTCAGCCAAAGGACTCTCAGATTGCGTTCTGCTGCTGTTAGTGACAAACACACTGTGTCATTTAGAAGTTGTGCATCCCGTTTTATACTAAGCTGAAACTATCAGGAACAGACACCCTGTCCTCATTTCTCAATATAGATCCCTGACCCTGCTGAGTTAATCAAGTGTTCCAGTGCCCCAATACATTCCAGTGATTGAAAAGTACCTGTCAAGAATCACCATTTCCCTGTTTTTAACATTGAAAGCATCAAAAGTTTGTTAGCTGGAAATGCTTTCAGAAAGGTTTTGTAAAGGTGAAAATTAACTGATTATCATCATTAGTTTACCCGATAACTGAAATGACAATGGAATATTTAATATAATAAAAGATTAGTATTTGTGTTTTAAAAGGATTCATTTTCCAGTGGCCAACGAATTAACAGGCCAAATGCAACGTGTGTCATGCAGAAGATGATCTCAAAATCTCCCAAAGTGTTGTTTTCAGGAGTTGAGTGGTGCAGTGTTTAAATCAGGGTGGTGTTAAATATGTATGTATTTTTCCCCATTTCAAACTCACTGTGGAATTCCATTAGAGCTGGTCATTATCCTGCCAAAATATGTCTGCACTGCATTTTTCCCTCTGCTTCTTGGCATGTCAGAATCATTGATTATTTCATGAATGCAAGATTATTATTTTTTTCACTCTGTCACTGTTTGCATGAGCTTTGTCTTGGTTTTGGTCTGCTTGTAAGAAATACTTTGTTTTTGCCCATCCATCCTTCCATCCTTCTCCTTACTGCTTGTCCTTTTCAGGGTCATAGGCCACTGAAATTAAAAAAGGTAACTTTCTGATTCTCTGAATACAATGTCACATTAGTCCTGCAAATATTTTTATTAAATGATCAAATTCTTGTAATTGATATGTTTTGAAAAATAATCCCCAAAGAAATTTCACCCTATGGACTAGTTTGGGATTTGAACTGAGAAGAACAGACATAACTAGAGATGGACTGTATCAGCCAGCTATTGGTGTCAGCCAATACAGCAACAACCAGCTGTTACTTACTGGGGATAACTCCCATTAAAATGGTGACCCATAATGTTAACAGTTAGAATAACATCTGCTGTATGGAATTATTTTAATGTTAGCGAAAACAACGTTACAAATGCATTTTTCAAAAAATTGCTCTGCTAGAATTTCACGAGGATTTCACGTACCTTTTTTTCAGCTAGAGGTTAAGATTTTGTGCAGTACACATATTAGGTAGAGACGCTTTTTAAATATATCACCCTGTAATTGTTTACTGTGGTTATTGTTACTCTGTTTTAGATATATCGCATATATAGTGCTACATTCTAAAAGTTTGCGTGGTTTTCTATATAAATCCTCAATTCACAATCAAAATGCTTCTCCCTTTTAAAATACTGACGTTAAAGCCATCGTTTAATAAGAAAATTCCTGCATATAGCAACACTAGTGGATACTAAGATGGACAATTACATACGGAGGTGAAGGGGAAGCAAATCATCTGAAGACAGAGCAGGATAGCAAAAGAGAACACAGCATTCCGAACATAATGAAATATCCTGGGAATAGCTGATGGTTCCAAACACTGGCCCAGTACATCCAAGTTTGGCAGGATATAAAGCGCCATTAGGATATATTTTTGCTGAAGATGTTTCCATTTTGAGGCTATGGAAACGCCCAGATTAACTAGGGCAAACCATCAGATCATAAACGCATGAGGACAGCTCAGCTCTTTATTCTCTTCCTGGGTGCAATCAACGTTCCTCTTAAGCCTATGGTGCAACAGATTGTTCTTCCAGTGCCACTATGGCCCAGGTGCTGTACCTTTGAAGGTGTTTTTTTTTCTTCTCAGCTGTAACAGGGTGACACACAGACGAGTCAACTAAGCCTTCCGAAGAACTATATCCTAGATGTAATATTTAGGTTAATAAAGCCAGAGATTTCATGTATTCATCAATACACACCCTGGTCAAGGTTTTATTGACCAGGATTAAATGATTAAATTAACCTTAGTAAATTAACCATAGCAAAAGAGCATTTTGCTGTATTTGCTGAAAAACTCAACAGTGCAACAGTGTTCACTGTTGACTTGGGGCATCTTCTTAGCACTACAGTTATACGAAGAAACCATTTATATTTCATAGCAAAGATCATTGTCCTTCCTCAGCTCTAGAAGCCATCTTCAAATGTCCAGGGTTGCCAACTTTGATCAGCAGGCTGGACTAAGATTTTCAAAAAGAGACAAGTCTACACACACATGCACACTCATTTACATGTATGTAACAGTTTTATTACCTTGTAAATAGTCTGTAGGGTTTTAAAACTACGCCAACGGTTTTGATGTAGCTAATTTTAGGTTTATAATAGAATAATATATATGGCGTATGATTTGTTGCTTGAGCGTGAGTGTCTGAAAGCCTGAGTGCCACGCCAGATACGTGAGAGTTGACAGGCTTATATCATATTTTTATTCAATAAACACACTGTTTTTATTATGTGGAGCCTAATCTTTATTCGAAAAAAGGCACAAGTGGTGTTTTTCTATGGAACAGAAAAATCTGAGGCACTGACTACATGTATAATCTGAACAAAACAAAAATATAAAATAAAGCATCTATTATCGATGCCTAAATTGTGCAAAGGAATCAAAGTCCCATCTGCTGAAACAATTTTTCAAATCTGTGGGACCTGAATCAAAACAATGTTTTATTTATGCAAGAGCTTTCTATTTCTCAGTCACGCTTTACAAAGCCTCAACAAGCAAGAACACACAATATGGCTTATAGAAGTATATAATGCAGCCTAAACATATGCTACAGTATACAGTAAGTTACAACATCCAAATGTAAAACCAACGTGAAAAAATACATACAGTTTCAAAATAAAAAAGAATATATTTACAAAAACATTTCCCGTTTAGTCATTCGTTAATTGCATGTGATTTTGACGAAGATAGATAAACAACAGGAAATGACATTTTACCGACATTCAAAATATAAAAGTAGCAAATGCAAAATCTGAAAAACTGTCACAGACCGTATCTCAGAGGTGTGGGACCACAAAGAGAGACGACATTGAGGTCAGCACAAAACGGGCTGCAGAGCCCAGCTAACAACACAGAGAAACTGTCTGCATGCAATAATTTATCTGGCTTGTGATGTCTGTTCAGCTCAGTCTTACTATTGTCATACTTGACTTATCGTATTATGAAAGGCACATGAGTTTTCTACTTTATAACACAAGCTCTCACGTCAACCTAAGATATTATGAAATAGTGTGTGGAACAGCAAACAGCTAAACAAATATTAGATGAAAATAGACTTGAATTCACTCGTGCAAATACAGCAATTATCCAATGTTTTAAGAAATGTATTTTCCGCAAAATAAATTTCTTAGGCTTAGAAAAAATCATTTAAATTATTCATTAAAGTCTTGGTAAAGATTGGAACTGGGGGGGTCAAATTCAGCCATATACCATACAGGCCTGTGCAGCCAGCACTTTTTACAATTAAATTTTAGGTTTTGTTTTTTGTTGTCATTTCAAACAGAACCACTATATTATAGTATACTGTGTATTTTGGCACTGTGTATGATGCATCTTAAAATCTGGCATTACAGCTATAGCTGTGTGAGTATTGACTGGTAATTAGTGGACTGCTGTATAGCATATATCTGACTCAAGAGCCTTTGACATTAGGAGCAGACTATAGATGATACTCTTATACCCTACAATAATTATCAGGGATGAATGTAGCAAAAAGTGAGAAACATTTGGGCCATAACCATCCATACGACCATCCATCTGCTATCATGAATCGCAGAGTCACTTAACAAGTTGAACAGATGCATTTATGAGAATAAGTTCAAGTTGACATCATTTCCTCGACGTCAATATATTGGTGAGGATGAAACTCAGCACACCGGAAATGTATTTATGTACTTTATGTTAATTTATGAAATGAGAGAAAAATTTTTTGCAAGGATAGAATCGCTGTAATGAAGACATGACCGAACGGGAGTCTAGGGAGTCGCAAGTGCGATAGACCAAAACGAGGCCTTTGACAGCAGGGGGGGAAGGGAGTGGAGGAATTCTGTGGAAGCATCTGTGCTCGGTCCTGTCGGTGAGAAAAGCCCTTCATGACTAACAATTTCTGAGCAGCTCCCTCCACTCTCAGCTTCCTGGCCTGCGTCTGTTGCAAAGTTCTCCTTCCAGGGCTGGGGTGGGCAGAGTGTAAAGGGAGACTGAAGCACAAGGATGCTGGGATGGCGGCCCAGTTTGAAAGGCTTTAATGTACCTCCTATTGACAGAAGGTCCCTTCAGATCCTTCATGTTCTCCACTTTTATTGACTGCCACGGAATTCATTCTTGGACTGGTGGACAAAGTGCAGTTTTTTTTGCCAGCATTGCGTCTTCCCACAACGCACCTCGTGCAAGATGATGTGGATGTCAAGACAAGTCAAGTGATGCGGACATCACTGGATCTAAAAATGTTTTGTGTAGATGCTTGAGGTCCCCCTGTGAATGTTATCAGAGGCAGAATGATGCTGGCGATCATCATTAATGAGCTGGAACAACACACACAAACTGTTAACACAAAATCCTGCTGTGGACGTTTTCTTATTAGTCCAGATATCATCAGATTAGGATGGAAAAATCTGCTCAAAGCCACTATTATGGAAGCAAAATAAAATAGATTAATTCATGGGATATTGTGCATTATGTCTTATAATGGACCCACATAGTTAGATAGCATTTTTTCAATTTTTTCAAATACTCAACTTGTCTTTCTGAAAGCAAGCATATTCTTGTGGTTTGTGGATTTGATTTAGGTGAGAAAAAGCCATTTACTTCTTTAGACGATCTCTGTCCCCAGGTTTCTCAGTGTCACTGTGATGGATACGTCTAGTTTTTCCATCTGATTTTTTTTCTTCTGTTTTCTTTTGTTTGTTCAACCAAACATTATACCCATGAAAGTCTACCAAAAGGAATCTGAATGTGGTATAAAATCCATCTAAAGTACTTTGTCAGGTAATGATAGTCAGCACAAGTTGCATATTTCACAATCATCCATATTTAAATAAGGCACGGTACCTTCACTCAACTTTTTGTGGCCAAATCGTTTTTCATTCTCAGATAAGCCTTGCTCCAGCACAGCCAATAACTCAAACACACAAACATTTGCAAAATAATCACTGTCCTCAGCGGCAGAAGCCTCAAGGATGTACATAAGCCATACTTTCTCATCTGGTAAATGCAAAAGTGAAATGCAATCTGTGTTAAGCACTCTTATCAGGGATTACATTAAATGTAAAGCTTGAAGTCAAGAATCTCTCATGATAAAACACATCTGGCTATAAAATTATACTGATCAAACATAAATTTGAAGGAATTGCCTAAAATAAAATGCTGTTTTTAAAAATGCACAGATATATATTTCTTGAAATGTGAAAACTGTCACAAACTGCTTTTTGTGGTCTATTATAGTGCTGGAGAATTATATTATTAAATTGTGCTGTCCTTCCTTGTAAATCCAGCCATTTACATTTACAATCAGCACAGATTATTTCAATGTATTTCTAAATGTCACTATAATTTGCTGTTAACATTTTGCACGAAGGGCTAATCTCTAATGCAATAATAATTCAAAATGCCTAATCTCATCCTCAGCATGTGAAATGTATATTGATCCATTCATTCCTTGCATATTGATCCATTCGTCTTCTAAGAACCGATATAATCAATGTATCAAATCAGAAGGGAAACACAGTACAACTCTTACCCGGACTTAATATGAGAGCTAGCTATGGAGATGTGTCTTTCAGGGCCGCAGAGGGTACCTGGTATGCCCATACTGTAGCCCGCTATGACGTCACTGAGCTCTGAACCTTGATTATAAATATATATATATATAATTTTTTTTAAATCGACACAAAATACATCCATCCATCTATTTTCCATACCGCTTATCCTTCTGGGTCGCGGGGGGTCCGAAGCCTATCCCGTAAGCTACGGGCACGAGGCGGGGAACAACCCAGGAGGGGGGGCCAGCCCATCGCAGGGCACACTCACACACCATTCACTCACACATGCACACCTATGGGCAATTTAGTAACTCCAATTAGCCTCAGCACATCTTTGGACTGTGGGGAGAAACCGGAGTACCCGGAGGAAACCCCACGACGACATGGGGAGAAAATGCAAACTGCACACACATGGAACCCAAGCAGAGACTCGAACCCTGGTCCCAGAGGTGTGAAGCAACAGTGCTAACCACTGCAGCACCATGCCACCCCCTAAACAAAATACAAAAAAAAAATAAAAATAGTTTGTTGTAAATAGCAACAGGTTTATATGTGTAATTTGGAGTTTTCCTAATTCTAATCCAGCCTAATCCAACTACCACCCCCTACATTACAAATTTCCTCATTTCACTATTTTTCAAATCTAGGCTACGACCCTGGGACCTGGAGCCTATTCCAAGCAACACGGCAGAAGGCTGGGGTAAAGAAGCGGTAAACTGAAGAGTTATCACCTTCAAAACAGTGTGAACCAGAAGCTGCACATATAAATGCCCGGAAAAGAAATGATTGTTATCCCTCACCTTGGGTTTTGTTGGATGCATCTGTGTATTAGAATTTCCGGAATTTCAGGATCAGAATCCATCCATCAATAAAAATCAATAATCCGAATCAATAAGGCACTTTGGTGTAATTCTTAAACGTTTCAGCTGTGGGATCTACCGTTTCCCTGGTTTCTTAGGCTGGAAGACATTCATTTCCTGCCACAATCTAGTTATATACTATTTGGTCTCAAAATGCATTTACAAGCTCACAGGCAGTGACGGGTTAAGCACACGGGCTTTGAATTTGAAGGTACTTCATTGAAATAGCAGGAGGGGCCCTCTTAAGAACCTTCAGCATGAGAGCAGCCTGAATCGCTCCAGGAAATATCCAACTATAGAAGAGCCTTTCTGGATGAACGTGTCAGCTAAGCAATTTTGTTTAATTCCATATAAAATGGCTTGGCTGAACCAGGCGACTCTAAACTTCAGTGTGTACAGTGAATACCCTGGATTCACAGCTTAGTCTCCAGTTCAACACAAATCTGTCTGAAATTTTTACTTTTAAATGCCCCCCCCCACACACAAAGTTTTTTTTCCAGAAATATCCCATTGCCTGTTTCCGTAACGGAAATTATTTTACACCATCAAAACCAGTCATGTTATTTCTCCATAAAAAGATACAGATGTAATGTTACATGGGAGTTAACAACTGCACATGTGTCACTGCAGACCGAAAGGGCCTTTATACTGTATATGAGACAATTTGCGGTTACTTCATAAATCCTCGGTTTTACTGGATTTATTGGAAGATATGACTCTGGACTACGCCAAAGACTATAAATGGATATTGGCCTACAATCATATTTCTTTCCAAAAGAAGCCCTTTGTACAGTTTATCAGAGCTTAGTCCATCACCAAAGCAGGGAGCTGCGCACATGTTTTTTTAATTTTTTTTTTGTATAATTTTTTTTAAAGGCTTGTCGTTGTAGGAAAGTACACGGCTCATCTATTCGGCGTAATTGCTAGACCCCTGCATAAAACTCAATGACAAGACCTTTTCCAGCAGAAGAAGTGCTAACCTTTAGCAATAAATTCGTGCTCAGAATATCTCTGAAGAGTACTTTTCTAAATCCAAGATAAAACACTAGACACTTTTCTCTGGACATGAGATAGGTGGCCTTGCACTATAAAAGGCTTCCTTTCTTCTCTTTCTCTCAGATGTAATCCTCTAATGTTCATTGTTATTGTTATCTGCTTCCATGTACCTGATTGTAATATACAGTGTTTTACCCAGTCAGAGTTTGTTTTTCTAAATGTCTTTACAGATTTGCATGCCATTGGGAGTATTTTTAAAAGTGCTACTGTGCTGATCATTTACAATCCTATCATTAAATTCACGAATATCACCAGCATCCAGAGGTCAATGCCAGGGCAAATTATGATGGACGTCTTCATCAAAATGCAATTTTTACCACAAACATAGTATTTAAAAGCGTGGCATATACGGCTTTTCCTCAAAGAAAACATTTTGCCATGGACACAAACAAGTCTTGCCATGGGCACGTTTGTATTTTTAGGAACAGACAGGTTCACAATCCCTAATGTCATTTAATTCAGCATGTATTTGTTGTTCTGTCAACCAAAACCTCAGAGGAGACTTCTAACAAAGGAGGCGCCACTTTCTCAAGACATGGAATTGGCTCATGGTTAGTCTAAGCAGCTAGAGGAGGCGAGACCAATCATATGTCTTGGTCCTGCCTCCTCTAGTTGCCTGGACCCGCCTTCTCTACAATCTGATTGGTTATCTCTCTGAACCAAATATTTTCTCTTCTGCCCTCAGAACAGTCTTGTGTAAGTAAAACTCCGACAAGCATGGAATTCTGAATATGCATTCTGTAAGTGCACTGTGTGTGTCGTTCTTTTCTCGGTATTTGCAAGGTTTCAGAGTTTCTTAAACATGCGATCATAACTTGAGCAGTTAACAGCTTCATCGTGTGCCTCCATTACATAGTGTGTCTTATAAAGTCACAGGGATCTTACTAGTAAAATGTCAGACACCTTGTTCCGTCAACGTGAAATTTTCTAGTCTTTTAGAATGTGAAGGAAACGCATTGCCTCAAACTAAAAACAAGTTTTCATACATCTCTAAAGGCTTTTCACATTTTTTCATTGAAGGAGAAGTTGTACATTAATTCTAAGTTTTCCAGATTTCCAGCTGGGTCATCTATTTTTGATTTATAAAGACACAGAGAAACAGAAAGCAGGAAACAGCATAAGTTATGCATCAAAGGATCTAAAGGTAAACAGTGAGACAGACTTACATTTCTTGTGTCACGGCAAAGCTGACTGGTTCTGAAGCCAAAGAATTTTCATCTCATATGTATTAATACCATGAAAAATACCTAGCTGGAAAGAGAAATGGTTGTTTCTGATTTCGAAAGCTGACTAAATCTGCTGTTTAGATAGATCAATTTCCTGTCCCATTTAGCAGGGAGCAATGCATACATTTTGAGAGCAGCACAATGAAAAAGTACATTTTAGTTTTTGCTTGTAATGTCACACAAGACTTATTGACCAGCGTCACCTTCAAACCTGCCAAACTGATCCTGTGAACACAGCTGCAATAAAGCCTAATGTCATATTGCAGCTCAATGGGGCTTGAGCTAGACTTGCAATGCAGGGAGGTCACACGGGGCTGCTGCATGACCCTTTTGGCCCGTTGCAATAAATACAGTCTAGCGAAGACTCATCAATGGCAACCAAAAATGACAGGAGCAGCTGATAGTGGAAATAGATTTAAGCATCGGACACACATTATGTTAATGTAATAACTCGGTCAAGGAACTGTGTCCAGAAGCTCGTGGGTTTGAATCTGTGGGCCAGCAGGATGATCAACCCCAACCCAACCACTCCAGGGGTGTTGGATGCTGTCTGAGTCTGCTTTCTGACCACAAACTTTCCTGTCCTGTATGTCATTTTGGACCAAAGTGGCTGCCAAAAAAACAATATAAAAATAAAATACACAATACAAAATGGAGAGAGCTGTATTCTTCTATAACTGCCAGAAATTGACACTGTGGCACCTGTGACTAATATCACCTTCAGATTGAGGGGAAAAAACTGTAATAGATAAATTCTATTTAAGTAAACTAATACTGGACCTCTGTTGTAATTCCAACACCACTGTCAATGACAAGGTCAATTTCTTTGTAGCCTGCTCATACACAAAGCATACTAGTGGTGTCAGAAGGACAGGAGACCCTGTGCATTGTGGATTAACTGCCTTAAGTGCTTCGCTGGAACATTTCATCCATTTACACTATTTAACCCAGAATTATGTTCTTTTCTGAAACGCAACGTTTCAGCCTTCAAACGTTAGTTTCCCCTCTATTTCACTACTTGAATTTCCCCAAACTGCTGCATGTATCACGTACTTCGCATTAATATAACAATGTGGTGTGTCTTGTATTTATTCTCTATCTGCATTTTGCTCAAATTGTAGTCTATTGCTATTGAATCTCCCACAGTAGCAAGTTGTGGCAGCAAAACTTTACACCGGCCTTGTTGTGGTTTAATAAATGATAATGCACCTACTTCCCTAAAAAGGGTACATGAAAGTGACACAAGAAAACATCAGTCAGCCTGATGTTGATGTCTTGCAAACTCTTGCGCTCCTTCCTATAGCCTAAATCTGAGTCACCAGCTCATGGGAGTTTTGCTACACAAAAATGTTCTGCGGGCAGAAAGAAAAATAATCGGTTGAGAGAGACCAATCAGATTGTAGAGGAGGTGGGTCCAGGCAACTAGGGGAGACAGGACCAACCAATTGGATGTCTTGGCCCGCCTCCTCTAGTTGCTTGCACCCACTTCCTCTACAATCTGATTGGTTATTTCTCTGAACCAATTATTTTTCTTTCTGCCCTCAGAACATTTTTGTGTAAGTAAAACTCCCACGGGCGAGTCACCATCACTGTGCATTGCATGATAATAAACTGATTTTTCAGGGAGTTCTCAAAGCAGCTCTGTGATCAAAGGCGATTTCATCATGCTTCCTCACTGGCTCTTCCATATGCTCTACTGTCTTCAGGCTCCACAAAATATTAGCATTACACCCCATTACCCTCATGCAGCCCTATTAGTCTGGCATATACAGCCATCTTGGAAAAAAACAATCCGTAGTGATTTATCGCTAAACTTCAGAGTAAGACGGCAAAAAATGTGAATTTGTTATTGATGAATTGGGTAATTATCATGAACATTAACAGTGTCAAAATGCTTTTTCCCACGATGGGATGCACAGAGAGGGATAGAAGTACGATTAAGCTCCTTTCTTAAAAATAAATATTAATGATACCCAACTTGTCTTCCAGACATTTGTAAACAAAGTAAAATCTGTTTCACAATCCAGCTCAACTATTTTAAGGTGACGTAACTCTGTAATAAGGCAAAACTAATAATCCCAGACTTGGAGGAGGTTCTAAAAAGTTCTTTTTTGCTGCCTGGAGATTATTCCAGCCATGCCCGTGTAATACATCAACAGCTCACTCCAATAAGTAACCTATAATTTCCTTCTATTTGCAGTGTTTTTTCGCCTTGTCACCTCTGTAGTGTGGATGATGACTTTCCTCATTTTGTTTCTGCCCCAGTTTATTTATTTATTTATTTTCACCCACTTGTCTCACACATTTGTCTGAGTGCCTCCCCATACAGAGTCATGTGCCATGAAGCTATTGGAAGCTATGCGCCCTCTTCCAGTACATACATATTCCTGTCAGCCCCAGGGCTGTTTTTCACACAGGGTCTCCATGTGGGAAGTCTGCTGTCGATTGATGAAGCAACTGGGTATTTCCTGATTCAGGCCCTTGGCGTCTGGCAGGTGCCGAGTGCCTTCCCAAGGGTACGCTTTTCAGCTGTTCAGCCGAGGCATTCTTCTCCAATTAAGGATGTCCCGCTACACTATGCTAGCCTCGGACCATTAGCGTCGACGTCGCTGCTCGTCCAGCCTGAGAGGAGCTATTCTGTGAGCTCAGCCACTTCTTTCCACACTGCAGTTCATACGCAGGAGAAGGCAAGCTCTCGTGTGCACTGCACAAACTGGTACCAGTGGGAGGTGCTGTTGTGCGAGCCGTGTGCTGCAGGCGATTATTTACCACAGGTGTGCTGCAAATTTCACAGAACCAACTGTAGATCAGCCAGGGCCGATGGGGAGCTTATTCTATCCTTTGGATGTGGCATGGAATCCTAAATTGATCACTCAGCAAAGTTTTCCTGCACATGTAGCCCTGAAATATGTAAATCATTTCGCATGTCTAATGGGAAGCATTTGTCACTGTCTGGTTAATGGTACTTACCTAATACATTTTGAATATGTTATGAGCACATTTAAGTTTTGAAAGTACTTACACATGTAATTTGTGAAGCCCTGTTTATTCCTGCAGTGAATTTTTTCATATGCTTGACTGTGAACCAGTATTGTCCGATATCTTTGTTTGTGTGCATGTCCATATGCGTGTGCGTTTATATGGTTATGTATATATTACATTGTGGTGACCAAATGTCACAGAAATGTGATAAAAAAGATTATTTTTAAGTTGTGGGGATGTTTTTTGGTCCTCACAACTCAATTTTATAAATATATGTGAAAGCAAACGAAAAACTAAAATTGCCAAAAGTTTATGTATTTTGTTTGCTAACTTTTGGTTAAGGTTAGGGCTGGGTAGCAGTTAAGGTTGTCATTGCTGGGATTAGAGGTTTTCTCATAGAAATGAATGGATGGTTCACACAAAGATATGAATACAAACGTGTATGTGTGTGTGTGTGTGTGTGGATAGATAGATAGATAGATAGATAGATAGATAGATTGATGTTTTAAAATAATATGTAATGTACACATTGCAGTCAGTTTATTAAGTGCATTTGATCGCTAAAGCAAACAGCTTTCTCCTCCACACGGGAAATCATGCAGTTGTAACTGAGCACATATTTACTCGTAGGCAGGATCAAGAGGTTCACTTACTGTGCGGTTAAAAATTGTAACATCTAAGGCCCCCGATGTAAGTGATTTTAAACATGGAATGATTTCTGCTGCCTGACTGGGTGCTTCCATCATCTCAGAAACAACCATCCACCTCAGATTTTCACACACCGCAGTGTCTACGGTTTAAAGCGAGCGGTGTGATAAACAAACAAGCAAACAAACAAAAACCCATTCGGCAGCATTTCTGTACACGCCTTGTTAATGAGAGTGGTCAGAGGAGAATGGCCAGACTCATTGCAGCTAACTGGAAGACAGACCAGAAGTGCAAAAATAACAGCTCAGTACAGCAGTGAGGTACAGACTGGCTTCTCTGAATGAACAGATCATTTATTCTTAAAGCAGTTCTGGAGGCAAAAGTGGGTCCGACTCAGTACTAGCTAATAATCAGGTGTATACACAAAGCATATACTCACTGAGCACTTTATTAGGGACACATGTACACCTGCTAATTCATCCCATTATCTAATCAGCCAATCATGTGGCAGCATCACAATGCATAAAGTCATGCAGATACAGGTCAGGAGCTTCAGGTGCCGTTCATATCAAACAACAGAGTGAGGAAAAATATGATCGTCATTTTGACTGCGGCATTATTTTTGGTACTAGTAGAGATAGTTGGAGTATTTTTGTAACTGCTGATCTCCTGGGATTTTCAGACAGTCTCTACACTTTACTGAGAATGGTACAAAAAAAACAAAAAACTGCAGATGGAAACACCTTGTTAATGGGAGAGGTCAGTGGGTAATGGTCAGGCTGGTTCTAGTCGACAGTAACTCATATAACTGCTGTGTGCAACTGTAGTGAGAAGCAAAACATCTCAGAATGCACAGCATGTAGAACCTTGAGGTAGATGGGCTATAAGCACAGCATGTAGAACCTTGAGGTAGATGGGCTATAAGCACAGCATGTAGAACCTTGAGGTAGATGGGCTATATGCACAGCATGTAGAACCTTGAGGTAGATGGGCTATAAGCACAGCATGTAGAACCTTGAGGTAGATGGGCTATAACAGCCATGTCGGAGTGCACTGCTGTCTGCCAAAAACAGAAAGCTGAGGCCCCAGTGAGCACTGGCTCACCAAAACTGGACAGTTGAACAATGGAAAGTCATGAATCTCAATTTCTGTTGAGGCACACAGATGGTAGGATTTGGCATCCATGAACTCAACCTGCTCTGTGTCAACAGTCCAGGCTGTTGGTAGTGGTGTGATGGTGTGGGGAATGTTTCCTTGGCACACTTTGGGCCCGCAAAAACAAATCAATCATTGCTTGAATGCCACAGCCTTTTTGAGCATTGTTGGTTCCATGTACATGACAATGAATTCAATTCTTCAGTGGCCTTGCCAGTCACCGGATGTGAATCCAATAGAACACTTTTGTGATGTGGTAGAATAGGAGATTCGCAGCATGGATGTGCAGCTGACAGATCTGCAGAAATTACACGGTGCAATAATGTCAGCATGGACCAGAAGAGCTATGGGAGACCCTACCCAGTATTAGTATAATGTTCCTAATAAAGTGCTCAGCAAGTGTGTATTAATTCAAAATACATATTATATAAAATGTGTCAATTAAAGTTATAGCTATAATTAAATTGTTATAACGGCAATATCACCTTGACTGTGTCACATCTGAAAACAATTCATCTGATTCCTCTTAAATATATGCAAATTATCAGGCAATCACCTCCTAGATCCTCCACATCGTACCTCATTATGACAAAACAAATCTATTCCCACACAGCATGAGACCAGTACGGAACTTAGACGTCCGGCATTTGATTCATGGTATTTGCTAATAATAATTTATGCAGATTCTCACTTTGCAAACGGTCCCGCTGAGTTCTTTACAAAAGGTGCTGGTCCATACATGTGCTTTTAGAGCATGCAGAGGAGCAGCGATTAATCTTTTACTCATTAAATCAGACGAATCGGCCAAAGCTATTGGGTGCCCGCTAACAGCCCTTCCTTTTGATTGGCCCAGAGTGTCACTGCCACCTCGTGCCTCTCCTACTAAGGAGGTGATGGGACTCCTTTGCCAGCAGGTGGGGGCCTCATTCAGATCTGATTGGTTGCATCACTAATGATATTTTTAAGCCCAACAAGCAATATAGAAACATCAAGTGCGTTGTTGCATTTCTGATGGAAACTTCTGATGGAAGCTGACTCTGATGCTTACATTTATATAAATATTTATGTATCTGTCAATTTTCTCCAACATGACTCACAGGCGTCTACAGAAGGGACAGTGCAAGCTCATGGTCAGATAGATGTGACGTCATGAGAGACATTATGATCTATACATTTTGTGCTTAACACATACAGGTTTGTAAGAGGAACGTTTCCAGGAAACACAGGGCAGATGGGCACCCTGGACAGCATGCCAGTCCATCACAGGCCAGACAGTCACACCATGTGGACAGACTAAAGGCAACACTCCACCCACCTGCATGTTTTTAGGCGGTGGCAGGACACCCAGGCAAACAGAAGCACATGCAGGATCCACATACACAGGCAGAGAAGAATCTGAAGGTCTCTGGTTAGAGTGTTAACCTTTGAGCAACCTCACCGGCCCGAGATACCAAAATATTGCTTTGTGAAAACAGGGAACACCATATGAAGCACACCAACTGAAGATACAATATCTATGGTATAATAGATTGAAATAAAGGCAAAGGCAGCAGCTATAGAGATGCCTGCATCCAGGCTACGAGGCTAATGCAGCCAGGTCGTAGAGGTAAATATGGGTCATAAAAGCAATATTGAAAACAATGTACCTGATTTCAGTTCTTACATTTATTACAATTCTGAGAGTTCTGCTATGGTGTGCATTAAGGTATTTCTGTCTACATGTAAAAGTGTACACTTAAAATATGAATATTAATTCAGTTTATTATTAAATGTTAATTCACGTGTGAAGTACACCTATATTTATTTATTTATGTATATGATCTTTATATATATGATTTTTGAGATTATATTGTTCACATGTTAAAATGGTGCATTTGCTTACAAAATGTAGTCGGTTTCCTCATTGGGAAGATCTGTAAATCTGCATTTTGGGAGTTCTACAGAATAAAATTAATATTTACATAAATAAATAAGAGCCAAGTAAGGCAGCAATACCTTGCTGAGAATTTAATCAATCAAAGGGAACTCAAATGAATAATGAATTTAATTTCAGACTTTTTTGGCAAGCCTTAAATGGATCCATCTTAATTTAGAGTTGTAGTGAGAGGTTTAATGTTGGCTCATTAAGATAATTGCCGAATGATTAGAAAGAGATTCCATAAAAAGTTTGCATCAAGATGATAAAAGTGATTATGGAATCAAAACATATTCCAAATCTCTTAAAAATGATATTACCTAATAAAGTGGCCATAGGGTGTATATATACTTTATATACTATATGCCACACTACTATTCTGTAGTTTATTATTATTATTGTTGTTGTTCCTGTGGTCGTTTTTGTTATATTGATAGTGCAGCTAGCTAACCTGTCGTTAACCGGAATACTCCAACTGCGCACCCCAAATTGACCATCTCAGCACATTGATTGGTTTTGCTTGTTTCCACTGCAGTGGTCCAACCCACAGCATGTGTGCCAAGTGTCGCAGATTTGTGGGAATGAGTTCTCATTCTGCTGGGAGTTAACCGGCTACGTCAGGGTGGATAAACGCTCCATATTCTGCAGGGCCCTTAATGTAGGTCAGACAGGCCATCACTCGGAACTGCATCCCCTGGTGTTTGACTCATTGGGATGCCCTGTATTAGTCATTTCCTCAGTGACTGTTCCCAGTCATTAGCAAAGCACAAATCACCTTGCCTTAAGGGTTATAAGCGCTCTTCATGACATCAGAGGCCTTTATGCAAAACTGTTAAGCACATTTGCATGAACCACTGCACATAGCGATCCGGCTGTATCATTTCATGCAGTAACAGATCTTTATTCTACTTTGAAATATTTGATATATATGGTTTATCTATTAGAATTTGCAGATTAAGCATTCACTCCAAACAGGAATGACCTAATTGGTTTGCTTTTTTGTATGAACATTTCTGGTATAGTTTTACAGCTTGTTTGGCCATCCATCCATCTTCAAGGTTTCCAGCTTTGGTCAACTGTCTGGCTTACATGTATGCAAACTTTTATTACCTTGTAAACAGGCTGTTGAGTTTGCAAACTACTCCGACGCTTTACATGTAGCTATTTTTATGTTTATAATGGAGTGTAATAGATTTGCCGTAAGATTTCTTGCGTGAGCGTGAGAGTCTGAAAGCGTGAGTGTCACACCGGATGCGTGAGAGCTGGCAGCCCTGCGTCTTTCATCTGCTTATCCTGGACAAGGTCTCAGGGTGATGATCCTGCTTTGTTAAAAGGTAGTTTATTAAAGTCTAAAGCAGGTCTTACATGGCACTTCAGCAAATTCATGGCCATGGCATTTTTCACAAATGAACCCGTCCTCGCTGCGGACAGGAATGCATCATGCGCATTAATAAATTGAGGACCAGTCTACTAATGGTACTTTCACTCCAGGCTTAATTACTGGCCCCCAGTGTCAGCCGTTTTCGACAGCTCTGATTTAATGGTGGCTGATTCCTTTCCAGTGGCGCAGGAGTGTTAATTAATGGCAAACAATTAAGCCGAGGTGCAAGCTCCCCCACAGACAGCTGTGTGGTAACAATGTATCATAGAGGTGCTGGGAGAGCGGAGGGCGAGGGGTTGGTGGCCTGGGAGCAGAGTGAAGCTGTCGGGGAGAACGCAGGGGGGCTGACATGTCGGTGGCCGTGTGGAGGGTAGCGCACACACACATATAAATATATATATATGTCTGCACATACACGCCCATCTTCCAACTGCTTATCCAGGGTCTCACGGGGAGGGGGGAGGGCATGCAGCCTATCCCAGGCAGTACGGAGTATAAGGCAAGTGAACAACCTTGACTGGGCACAGATGCACAGACACACACACAATGCGAGATGCCAATTCTTCTGCCTTAGGACTATGGAAATAAAGTGGAAGACAAACGGGAAACTCACAAAACACAGGAAGAATACACCGACATCATACACACGGAGCAGGGGTGGGATTCAACCCTTTGACGCTAGAGATGGGCACCAACATCACTATCAAATGAGCCAGATTGGAAAGCGAAGAGCTCCTGGCTATGGGAAGAGGAGGAAGACTGATGTTCACGAAGGGTGGGAAGCCGTTTGCATTGAGTGGGTCGTTTGCAGTCAAGGAGTTAGCGTTACGAGAAAAGGCCGCATTTGGCTCTTTAAGCATATCATACCTTCCCCGCATACCCTCAACGTATGAAACACGTCACAAGCCAAGGAATGCGCTGCCTCAAATAATGCAAAGGCGTAAACAGCAATACAGACAGCAGAACTGCCCATTAACCGCTTGGTTGCTAAGCTTTCACTTGCTAATATACACGATGCTGACAGCACAGAGTGAGCTCAGCCAAACGGCCTTTTGAATCACTTCACAGACTGAGAGGGACATTTATTTAATTCATTTTTGTCGATGACAAGAAAGAGCAATGGGACGTGAAAACATACCAGTACCTGGCTTCTTCTATTCTGGCACCAAGCAGGCCAAAACATAGAAAGAGGTGCAACAGAGTTTCAGAACACACTGTGTAACTCAATTTATCATAGAGATAAATAGCATGTATGGTTGGTTGTATGATATAAACATAGATAGTGTGACAGAGTGTGTAGTAGATATAAACACACTACGCAACTCCTTATGTTATAGAGATAAATATACCCTGTAGCCCTGCGTGTTACAGAGATTTTCATACTTCGTATCTCAGGGTTTTGCTGTAATAACCTCACTGTGCAGCTGGGTGGGTTACAAAGATAATCGCACGATGTGGCTGAGTGCACTCTAAAGACGATCATGCTGTGTTGCAGCTCTAGGCATGGTGTTCTACGTGGTACTGGGACCCGCCCTGCAGTTGGCAGTAGGCACAGAGGGGTTGTGGGCAGAGCTTCAGTTTTTGAAGGTGAAGTTAATAAAAGCATCTCAATCACGGTGGGGACCAGCCTTGCAACGGCCCATGAAACTCTCTAGGAGAGATTAGTCTCAGCTTTTAAGGTTTATGGTACTATTAGGAAATTTGAATCCTTGAAGGGTACATAGGACACACACAGTATCTATCTCAAAGGCTCATATAAAATCCAAAAAAATTACATAGTAGAGGAGAAAAACTGATTTCCTCTAAGGGATGGTTATATGTGTGTGCGTGTGTGTGTGTGTGTGTGTGTGTGTGTGTGTGCGTGTGTGTACACACTAGATAGATAGATAGATAAGATTATTTGTATAGCACATTTTCATACACAAAGGTCATTCAAAGTTTTTTCCCCTAGCGAGAATTTTTGGGCTTAGATACATTAAATAAACAACCATTTCACAGCCTACCCTGGTCCCCTGTTGTACATCTGTGAAGGTAACCTCTATATTAAAAATTTTTCGTTGAAGGAAAACAGGACAGTAGTCAGTTGTGCAATTTGTTATGCATGAAAGTTAAACAACTACAATAACAAAAATAAGACTCGTTCCATTTTTACTGTATTATTGGTATTTTTAACTCGGATACAAAGATTGACTGACTGATATGAAAGCTACTTTGCTACTTTAAAGCTACTTTGTAGCAAAGCGATTGAGTAAAGATGCTTAGACTCCAACTCCCACAAAGCCATTGCATATCTGGCTGAGCCATTCATCTGGCTTGTCCGATTATAGAATGTGCATAACTACCATGCCATTATTTTAAAGAGGAAAATGGGCTTTTGGTTCCATTAAGCCTCTAAGCCTTTTATTTGCGAGTGAAGAAAAATCTGTATTTTAACGCAGCGCCTGGTCATTCACGATCCCGAGCTTTTCTGTGTACAATGCATTTCAGTCGGGTCGGGAACTGGAGCATCGTGACACTGATCATTCTCAATAATGCCTCGGAAGTCTTGGGCAACTGAAAATCTGTTCTTTTGAAGTGGAAACGCTGATAGCCGGGATGCCTTTCAGGATCCTTTAACCCTTTCGTTTGTGACACGCAATACTGTCTTACTTACTATGTTACAGACTGGCCTCCTTGCGGTGCCAAAAACACAGTGAATTTTCCATTGGAAAAGAAATTGCATTGCTGCTTCTCCTGGTCAGAGTTGAGGGTATAGTAACTGCATTGAGGGTATAGTAACTGCATTGAGGGTATAGTAACTCAGTCTCCCAAATGTGTCGCGCCGGGGGGGGGGGGGGGGGGGGGGGGGGGGGGGGGGGGGGGGGGGGGG
>JAODLD010000040.1:19304401-19314634 GCA_026781065.1 Mormyrops boulengeri | reverse complement strand
TCTTTTTACTTTGTGTTTTTCCTTGTCCTCCTGGTCTTCGTCGTTGGTGGGGTGGTGCCCGGCGGGGGGGGGGGGGGGGGGGGCGGCCCCGCGCCGCTAAAGAAATAATCCCTAAACCACAATAAAGAATAGTGCAGAATGTCTTTTGTCTAATTAAAGAGATTTGACCAACAATCCAAATGCCGCAGATGTCAGAGGACGATTGAAGATGCCTTTTGGAGGAGATGTACCACAGTTATGAATAATAGTCTGAGGGCCTGAAGCATTACACTGGGCTGCAAATTATGAGCACATTAGTTACTAAGGGAAGATTACACTCTTTTGTCTCAGAATTATATCAGAGTTGGAGGTCCTCTTATTAATTAACAAGAAAAATTACAATATAAAACAGCACAATGCATAGCGGGGTCTGGGTGAAGACCAATTAATGGAAAAAAGAAGAAACACAATGTAACCAAAATGTTCTGGCCTACACTAGATTGAAACACTTTCTCATTAACGCAGACATACACAAGCAGTGCTCAAAGCCAACGTGTGTCATAGGGAGAGGACACAGTCCTTCTGTGGGCTAAATTGGTTCAGCTCTTCCTTATTCCTAATAATTATATAAAGGTGAGCTTTGTTTCTACAGAAAATGTAGTCAGACCCCGAATCCTGACCCCAGTCATAGCCAATTCTAGTCATACATCTTTAAACAGCCAAATTTCTGTGGCCAGTCTTTCTTTGGACGATTTAATATATTACGGTTTATAAAGTCTATAAAGTTAAGTTTGCATCAGCATTAAAACCTGGGGGTGTTTTTGCCTGGACCACGGGGTCTGGCATGATTGCCATATAAAATAGCTCTTTGCTGCCACACAGAACCATTAATAGGATCTTCATCAAACCCTGTTCGCCACCCAGGTAACTGCAGTGTGAATCATCAGAACGCCTCACGTCAGGTATTGTTGGAAAATAAATATCAGGCTAACAAATAATAAATATGATGAGGTATTTTGTATTTGGAAGGGTTTAGGGGAAAAAAAACCTTGGAGAAATGAACTCATTGCTCAGTGACGGCAGTCACATCCTCTCATAAACACATAAATAAAGGAACATTCCCTTTAAGGAGCACAGAGCCATGCTTGTTGCTCTCTCTCAGAGATTGCTGGTAACCTGGATCAATTGCATGCCATGGTAACCTCACAACATTTCCTGGAGCACTGCAAATAACATTTAGAGCGGGTAATGGACCTCAAGGCGTTGGGCATACAATTCCTCTTTAACTAAATGACCTTGTAAAGAGCACCGTAATACAAAAGACCCAGCACATGGGATACTATACAAAAACCTCAAGGAGGCTCTTTGCGAAGACGCTGAGAAACGCAGATCCCTATACCTGGCGCTGCAGCCTGTCAGAGGCCACGGCAACTTTGCTCAATACGTTCCGGCTTAGGTGACTACATCAGGTGGGGCAAAGAGAGGCTTGATGAAAGCTCACAGCTGCAGGGTGAGCTGGTTTATTGTCATTGCTGTTCCCCTCTATGAGTCATAACCCCCCCCCCCATTCATTTGCTATGGACACAGTCAGATGCCATCGAGTCCACCGTCCATCCATTACATGTTGGTTTACTTTAGTTGCCATTTAACATTCTCTGCATGACATCTATGGCCATTTTATTCAAATGAAGTTTTAGTTGCTATTATACGTAGTTAAATTCCTCCATAGCACCCATATAAGAATGACCGTTAAATATATGATACAGAAGTATAAGATATAGTAGTATTTATTATAAACAATAATTGTATTTGTGACTTTTGGGAAAAAACCTAGCCTCTTATTGAATGCAGTTTTGACAAATTATTGTCTATATTTTTTGTTCTATTACCACAAGCCAGATTCCTTTCATCATGAAAATTTACATCTCATTATCACAAAAAAGCCCTGCTTTCTGGTGCTCACATAACAGAAAGTGCCCCTCTGCACTGGCTACTCATTTAACAGCATGTGAAGATATGTATGCTCAACACACACGCTTGTCTCAGGTTTAAATAAATAGCCTACCTGTTATTAATTAGTGGTGAAGAATATTTACAACTTGCCTGTTCACAAACTGTGCCGGGAGTTTGTACAAACAAGTGCTTCCTCATAGACCAGACTGTTTGCATGCCTTTTGTTACTGGCATACATAAATAGATGGTTAATCTTCAAGATTAATTAAGATCATTGCAAAATACATATTGGATAAGCTAAGACATAAAGCTAGGAGACCAATTTATCACAAAGGTTATTTTTCTTTCAGTTCACTGAAACCATGAGTAAACAAAGTGAAAATAGGGAGAAAGACTATGTTTGTTGCGTGAGTTCAGTAGAGGTGAAGAGTTTACGCTGTTATCGCATGAACAGTTACATGTGTGCCATGTCTGCAAAGCTCGCCTGTATATTAATGGGTCATTTTGAGATGGGTGTTAAGCTATCTGTGGCTTTTGCATGTGAGTGAACAGCATAGTAGAGTATAGCTAGCTGTGCATAAACAGGCTGCAAGCACATGATTGCAATTTACATGCCTGAATTCTGCAGTGAGACCTCAATGGTGCTGCAAAAAGAGTCCATCTTTCCTCATATGTCAGACAGTAAGGCAAAGCCGGGGCTGTTTGCATCTCCTCTGTGCTCTGCGTTTTCCCTTCGGGGGCAGAGAGGCATGTTATTTGGGCACGGAGGGAGATGAGAGTCTGCTGGCCAGGAGGTTTTTGTTCCCAAGCAGGCAGTCCCTGGGGCTGGCCCCCTCGCAGTCCTGGGGGCTGCTTCCTCAGACTTCTCTGTTTCGTCCAGAATCCAGAGTCATTAGTCTGAAACAAAACTGTTTTATGAATGGTACTGGTTTGCCCTCATCGATCACAAAGGAAGTCTGAAGATCAAGGTTTTTTATTATTCAATTTGTTTGGTAACACTTTACTTAAAGCAATCATCATAATGCACTATAGATACCTTCATAATGCATTATAATGCTCAGTATGCGCCATTATAAGGTATTATGAAGGTATTTATAGTGCATTATCAATGAGAGCTTCATAGATCATTCTTAATGCATAATACATACAGTAATAATGTGTTATGCCTTTTTATAAATAGGTTTAGCCATGTATATGATACTTTATGAATGCATTACAATGTATTATGAAAGTATCTATAATGCATTATACATGCGTGCTTTAAGTAAAGTGTTCCAAGTTTTTTTTTTGAGAAATTTAACTGAATACAAAGTCTGAAAATTGTATAGTTTTGCATGTCCAGTGTTCAAAGCAAAATTCATTAGCTTGTCTATTCATTTAATTATAATTTGAATGTCAAACGTTAGCAGTGGTACCCATGTGAGGCTTCTGTATTACAGTTCAGCCTGTGATCATTTCATTGTTTCAGATCTCTTCTGGCTATACTGCAAACAAGTGAGATCAAAGATTCAAATGTCTTGTATGTCTTCCGTGCTTTTGATTGTTGTTCTTTGTTTATAATATTGCAGATGATCTCAAAACCAGCTGCACAAGAATGCAATAACATAGAATTCTATTTCCACATGCACCGGTGTGTTACATTTACTTCTCCGTGGAGTTTACAGCTACAAGAGGATGATAAATACATTCATGGCATCTACACTAGACACAGCATGTGGGGCATCAGGGACAACACAGTGACGGGCTCGTAAAAAGAACAATCCGAGCATGACGGGGGAAGCAGTTCACTCCAGGAACAATGCAGCTCAAGTCTGCCAAAGACTCTGCTGATTCCTGCTAGTCATGACAAAATAGCCGAAGATTTCTGATCGGTTCATTTGTCAAGCACTAGAGAACGGGAAGCTAATAGTTTTGTAATGGCACAGCCTAATGGTACAAACCTAATAGAGCTAACAAGGCTTTTTTGGAAGCTGTAACCACTGTGATCCTATTCCGCTTTGAATGCAGTTTGTGATTACAGGATGTAATAGATTTCTAAACTGGGATCAGACATAACTCTGACCAAGGCCTGGCCAAATCATGTGACATAGATTAGATACAAGCTCACACTTATCTTCGTAGTGGCATTAACTACCACATTTTTAGAGCTGGTTTGACTCGCTTAAAAAATATTCGGCTTACACTGCATTCAGCCAATAAAGATCAACACTAAGGTGCACCAGCTGTGTTACGCTCTCTGATTATAACTTTCTAAATGTACAGCTTTACATTCTACATCGACACTGTTCAATTTATACATTATACACGTATACAGCTCTCTACCACCTACACCCAATTACCATCGCTCTGTTCAAATTCTGTAGCTCATATGAATTCTGTTGTACACTCCTCTCGCTGCCTTATATCGCCGAGGACTGGGGAATGTACATTAAAGAGCAAGATAATTACTCTGATGAAACCTTTGACCGTGGAAGGCTGAGAGTGGCTTGGCTGCAGTAGAACACACTTGTGGCAAAGCTGAACACATTGTGTCTTTCATGGGTGTGGCACACTGATCAGCATTCCCCAGTAGTGGCCATGCCCCTCCCCCTCAGGAGGTGGAGCCTTCCCTCATGGTAATTGACCAATCATGGGAAACACCGACTTCCACCAGGATTGGAGGATTCCATCACGCCCTGTGTGTTGGGAGTTTGCATCTTCGCCTCATTGGCTGTGCATTGATCTCCTCCTGCCGAAGACATTGCATATGCTGTGCTTCTCTGTATGTACCGTGTGATGGACTGGCATCCTGCCCAGGGTTTACCCAGCTTTAAGCCCTGTGCTGCTTGGGACAGGTTCCAGGCACCCCACAAACTTATTACATTTTTTGTCACATTGATTATTAGGCACATCTACAGTGAGCATCATAAATATGATATGGCCTCACGGCAAGAAGATCGTGGGTTCGATCCCCGGGTTGGGCGTAGAACCATTCTGTGTGGAGTTTGCACGCTCTCCCTGTATTCTCATGGGTTTCCGCCAAGGGCCTCAGTTTCCTCCCACAGTCCAAAAGTGCAGGATAGGTTAATTGGCAACTCTAAGTTGGCCCCGTAATTGTGTGAGTGTGTGTGCCCTGCAGTATGTTGGCGACTACCCGGGGTTGGTTCCTGCCTGCGCCCATTGTTCCCGGGATAGGCTTCGATCCCCCTCGCAACCCCAGTTGGGATTAAGCGGTTACAGTGATGGATGGATGGATATAAGCTCTGTTTCATGTTTTCTTCTAATATTCTTCATGTTTTCTTCAAAATTTCCATGTTCTATACATTATATACCTATAATGAATAAACAAGAAAACATGACATAGACCTTTGGTTTGCCTTCAGCTGTCAGAGAAGTCACGCGGCTGTCCAGGTCCCAAACAAACCATGTATGGCTCTGAAGCTGGAGATGTGCATTTGTGAAATTGCCAGTATTATTGTGTTTAAGTCCATAAAAGCTTTTCAATTTGGCAAGCGGAGAAGGCCTGGCCTCTCTTTACTGTCATCAGAACTCTTCATCAGATGGGGTTAAAGGTAGCTCTGATACAGCCCGCGAGGATTTCTGAGGAACAGATGAACTGCAAAGACCAGCAATTCATTATTTCACTGTACTGCCTGTGTGATTACCTGTTTAGGATGCTATATTTAATCTGGGTGCAGAACCTTTACGGTGAAAAATGACTCTGATGTATTGCTAAATATCATATTCTCCATTATCACGTTCTGGGTTTAAAATACACTCCCACTTGAGCAGGGTGTCACAGCAAAGATTAATCATGTATTTTTGAGGACAGAATAGTGTATTTTATGGTGTGTGCGGGTAGCACCAGCCTGGCCAGAACCGATGTGGAGGTGTGGTGAGAAATGCCTATGGACTAGATGGTTCTGAAGTTCTGAATCTGACACTTCTTTTGTTATTCATTTAAACCCTGTGTTGTGTTTTCCCCACTGTAAAAAGCACATGTTTTATGCTGCTCTACATCCAAAACCTTGCTAAAACCTAAAATGAAGGCCTATTTTCCCCCAAGAGTACAGGCTCTCTTCAGTTATTTTTTATTTTTGAAAAGAATAGCAAAACATTTCCTGTGTATTTTTTGCTTTTTTTCCATAATCTTAAGGTTATCTGTGTTTGATGGTTTCATTACCATGGAGACAGTGGCTTGATTTCCCCCCCATTTTAATGAGGTCTATAGACCCACTCAGAAATCACCGTGTCATTCATTTCTGCTTTGCTCTGGCGCAGGGACCACGGTCCAGCATAGATCATTCCAGACAGAGATGGGCATTACATTCACACCCACACACGCAGCTGTAACATGTGGCAAAATGATGCATTTGTTCTATTAACGACTTGCTGTGAGGCAGAACAACAAGGCAATCGCACACAAGTCCAGTGTAAACAGCATTTTCATTGTACTAATTAATTCCTCAACAACTTCTGTGAATCTCGATCGCTATATGAGAAAAGGGATATAGGTCAACTGTGGGCGTGCTCCTGACATAATCCTAGACATATTAAACAGATGGTCACATGACTGGTGTCGCTGAACTATTCCTGGAGGAGAAATTAATTCGAATTGAGTCTTGAACAAGGATTTTCCCACATGAAACCACAGCCTGGGACTATTCAGGTGACCCAAAGCAGAATGCAACCTTAGAAGGGGTCATTGAGACAAGGGTCTAACCAGAGGCATGCAGCAGGAAGCACGGTATTCCTAAAATTTCTAACGGGGTCATAGAGGGGCTCAGTGTGCACTGCGTGCTTCCCATAGCTGAGCAAAACAACAAGAGGCTGAAAACATGGAAATGCAAAGATTGCGGGCGGAAGCATAGTGAGGGTGCGACAGGGTGGACCATGTGGCACAGGGATTCGGAACTAAGGAGAAGAAGAACTCATTTATATATGTGGGGAACGGGGCCAGGTGGGTTTAAATAAAGCCAGTCACCTGACTGTGGCTCAGGATAGCTGGTGGTCTCTTCTTAACAGACTTCCCCTGGATAAAGGCAAACTTATGCCAATGAGTGTCAGTTTTAGCTGTTATTTGTTACAATTTAGTCTTTGTTGACTCATTTGTAAGACGTTTTATCTCCCTTTTGTAAAGCTGCTGCTCAGAAGGCTACAAAAATACATTATTTTTTTCAGATAATACCATTATTTGAATGTAACAGTCCACCATCATCCTGTGAGTCAGCCAAAAACGCAGGCCTAGTGTGTGACACTGCAGCTGTAGGCTACATTTGCTGTATGACGTTTTGAGCTGCAAAGAAACTTTCTCGTGTTTCTTTGTTCCTAATTTGGACATCATTGTTCATACGCTGACCATCAGTATGACACGTGGTGATTGCAGCTTTCACCTCTCAGTAATATGGTCAATGCACCCATTTCCATTTGCCATAATTACTGCTATGGACCACAGTCTTGGGAATAGGGTCATATGTTATATCTGACAAGTGTTCTAGTGAGATGATAAAGACCTAGAAAGACCTAGAACATTGCTGTGTTATCATAAAAAGAAAACAAATGAGCAGATAAAGACTCCTTTAAAACTGAATCACATATTTGAAGATGATTTAGAGGGTTTATATAGATGTTAACCTGAATCCTCATCCCCTTTTGCAGTCAAAAAACTATTTTGTCATTTTCTATTATGTTTCTTTCCTCACTTGTAAAATCTGCAATAGTGTCTATAAAGGAGTTAAAAGTTTGCTGCCAAAACTGTGTCATTGTTATTATTATCCGTCCATATCTGCTTGTCCTATCCTGGGTTGTGCGGTCTGGAGCCTATCCCAGAAGCTACAGGGGCAAGGCAGGGAATAATCCAGGATGGGGCACTCATTGCACTGTATTCATTGCAGTGTACACACACACACACTAACAATTTGGCAACACAAATTCACTTTAGCATGTCTTCGTACTGCAGTGGATAAGACCTGAGTTCCAAAACATGGAAACCCCACACACATAGAACCCTGGTGGGGGCTTGTACCTTGGTCCTAGAGGTGTGAGGCAACAATGCTAACCACTGCACCAGCATATTATTATTCTTGTCGTTGGTGTTAAGAAATTCAGGTAATCAATCCAACTGTGTGATCTGATAAAGGAATGTTTGTACTGTAGTGAACTCTATCAATAACCAATATAATATATCATTGAGTAATTAAAGCAAAGCTCACCAACTTAAGTATGTATCATTGCAGGCTAAGGCTGTAGCAGATGCCCACACACTTACCCTCGTTTGCTCTGTGTATTTGTACACCATTCCATCAAAGCTGGGACCAGAAAAACTAAAGGGTCTGCATCTCGAGAGCTGCTGGATGTAGGTTCGGGGCTGCAGTGTGTGCGTTTTAACCCTCTTACAGAACATGGTTGTCACATTAGGCAATTATTGCTTTGTCTACACAATCCCTTGTAGAGCTGGTCTTAAATCCATAGGAGTTTGAAGTCTCTGGACAGAAACAATTTAATTTGTTTATCAGAAGTGACATCATTGTCTTCTTTGCTCGGGTGGCATCCTCAGCCTGATAGGGGGCAGGGGTGTGAGTGTCCATCTTGATTCCAGTGGAGGAGGTAATTGGTGCTGATTACATGCAAAGCATGACATCCACAGTGGGTGGCCTTTGACAGTGGCCACAACGACAATTTAATTTGTTCCAGAACGTCAACATGAGCTACTTCACTCCCTTGTCCAGACTTGCTCTCCCCCTGTAACCTTAAAATTTGCACGTGACTTTAGTCTGTGCATAATTACACTGCCTTTCTCTGGCTCAGCCTGGAAACAAAGAGCTTGGTCCTGGCAGAGATCAATAGTCAGGGAAGTAAGTGGTCTGAGCATGTGTGTTTGAATGGTGGGAGTGCATCCGGCGAACAGCTCAGTAATAACACGGTTGCAGACGAGGTCTTACTTCCTTAATGACTGCTGCACATTGACCTCTGGTACATTTTCCTTTGAGATATTGTACGTTGCTTTGGGCAAAACTGTCAGCTAAATAAATAAATTAATTTCCCTAAAAGCAACTCCATATCTACTGGCTTGGTCACTCACTTATCATCACTGTAGCCCCAGAAATGCTATCTATAAAATATGTTAAGTATTCAGAATTTAGTCACATGACAGCCTATCATAATTAGATAGTCAGCATGGCCACACCCCCTAAAGCAGCTGATTGACAGTCTCTTTCAAATCAGTAATACACCTGGAAATTGCTGATCTGCTGGATCCTTTGTCACTAGTAAAGGAGGAAGCACTGTACAAGGCATACAAGAAGGAGCTCAGGAGATGCTGTGGCACCACTAGAGTGGGCTTTTGTTTGATTTGGACCATTGCCTCCCATAGTGCCTGAGAACCAGCATGCTTTTGGTCCTCCCATGGATTTCCATGTCCTCACTTTAGAAAATGAGGGCAAGCTGCCTTTCAGTGAGTGGATTCTGTTTTCAGAGAAGCACAGAGAGGACTGTGTGGCCATTGACATGCCGCTGAAAAGCTCTGACAGCCACATTAACACGCACCAAACACGGGAGGGCAACTGCCACTAAAGACACAAATATGGCTCTTCAGAAGCGGTACACAGTCCAGCCTTGTTCCTCTGATTAAATGAGCAGGGTGACATTATTATTATCCATCCCCGCAGGTTCCAGTGGACTAGACCTGTTCCCAGATTCAGTTTATTAAGCCAGTGGGAAGACGTGGCCAGGTATAATGTGGGGCAACCTGGAAGCAACCATTTACCGTAATTGGAATATTTCTGTAGTTATAACAGTGCTTGAGGTTGTTGATCTGCAGGCATTGGGGAATAGGGCAAGAAGAAATACTCATGCATCCTGAGACTAATAATAAGATCTACTCAACTGCTTCTACTGCAGTCAGACACATATGAGACAGACTCAGTCTGGTTTTCAGACTGGAAAATGTTCACGTTTCATACAGTAAATACACATAAACATAGATGCAGACATACATATATGCATACACACATATGTGGTAGCCTAAATGTTAGGGAAGCACACTTGTGATAGAAAGGTTGTGGATTCAAATCTCCAGTCAGCAATGTACCACTGAGATATCCCAAGCAAGGTACTGCTCCCTGGGCGCTGAATTAGCTGCCCCCTGCTGTGTCACATATGGGTTAAATACAGAAGACACATCTTGTTGTTGTGTGCTGTGATGTGTCAACAATGACAACTAATCACTTTCAATAGATACAGACATGTGTGTGTGTGTGACACATAGGCCCCCGATGGGCGCTGTAATCTGCTTCATCCCGGCCCCCCCAGCATAGCTGCTTT
>JAODLD010000040.1:19293583-19304301 GCA_026781065.1 Mormyrops boulengeri | reverse complement strand
ACATATACACACACACACACACACACACATATGGAACTTGCAGAATTGCAGCAACAAGTCTTTATGAAGATCTTTTCCAAGCACTGACTTTGAGACACTGCCATACAAAAGGTATGTGACGTGAGAGAAAGCTGACTTCATAAGCCAAATATCTGAAACCAAGTAACAGAGAATACAGGGAAAATATGGACCTGAGAATATAATTATATGTGTCTCTGGGGAGCGCCTCTTGTTATCCATGTTAGGTAAGTATGTCGCAGTATGAAATATCACAGTCACGCTCTCTAAGTCAGAGTATCATCTGGAAGCGTGTTGGCTCATTTGGTGGGGCTTTCTCTATTTTCCATACCTGGGTATCCAATGCAGGGTCATTGCTAGCCTGGGGATTACGCAGCATAGCCCGGGGCACACCCTGGATGGGGTGCCAGTCCATCGCGGGGCCCGTACACACACACACCCTGCTTCATTATACAGACACTGCTTTACCTAATTGCATGTTTTTGGACAGTGATAGGAACCACCGCACCTGGAAGAGGCCAGGCAAGCACAAGGAAAGAGCTGAATCACCACATACAGAGATCCAAGGCCTTGAATCAAACCAACAGCTCTGAAATTATGATTATATATCAGTATTCATCTTTGCAAATGTCCAGATATATAGCAGGGAAAAACAAAGCTGGCACTTAGATTTAAAATGTCACAGAAAAATATTGCATTGTGGCCTGGTAAAATCTGGATATCAGCAGGGCTGCATGTGGCGAAGCTCGAAGGTTCTGTGCATGTAAGTGGCAGTTGGAACAAGTCCAGTCTGGTCCAGCCACCTCCATTTAGCAGCGCTTTTCCAGATGGAGAGTTGACTGGCCTGGCATGTGAACAGTGATCTCTGAACACTTTGCCAGAGTGACAGTGACAGAATTAATCTACTTCCAGCACATTTCAGGAACAGCTGACGCCTTTAGCTAAGATGACTTACAACTACTGTGCTACTGGAAAGAAATGACAAAAAAACATAGTGTACAGGCCACTGTTTTTGATTATGCATTACATCTAGAGTTGGGATGTTAACAAATTAAGTTGAAATATCCATCCGTCAACTATCCCTTCATCCAATAGAGGGCCTTAGGGGGCGGCTGGACCCTGTCCAGCTACATCCTGGGTAGGTATGCCAGTCCATTGGACGGTATACTCACAGACACACAATGGTCAATTTAGAGATGCCAATTTACCTAACTGTATGTCCTTGTATTGTGGAAGGAAGCTAGAGATCCAGATCCTCTGTAAAACCAGGTTAATGTTTCTATAGGAACAAGATTCAATAACCCTACCTGTGGGTCAGCTTTAATTTATCTCTTGGGGGCTGGCAGAAATGACAGTTTCATAACTCAGTACCTGTTAAATATCTGTCCATTTCCAATGCATGAAACATACACAAACCCATGGATACACAATCATGTGCTATAATTTTCCTCAGTCTTGAAGCAAGCTGACCGATTTTATTGGCATTAGCCTCTTTACTGATCTAGAAGTCAAGAGGAGAAAAAGAAACAGATTCTAAAAGAAAGAAATGAATGACTCGCATTTTATAGTAATCACTAAATTAAGACAGTGTCCATTATGAAACTTCAATACATCTGCTTCAGTGTGACAAATTATATATAACAAGATTACATGTCCATACAATAATGCAATATACATTCAATAAAAATGATCCTATCAGACTAATGTGTACATAGGTTCCTCCAATAGCAGGGTAGTGTCCTCTATAGGCAAGCTGAAATAAAGCAGTTTTCAAGAAAAGCGCCTTATTCCCATACAAACACTCAAATATATTATGGGGAAATGAAATCCATGCTAAGATAAACTGCCAGAATGATGTCATTTGTAATGCAGTGTATGCGTCTATTGCTAAGCACACCACATCATAAAGAAGCTTTATTTATTTATTACTATTATTATTATTATTATTAGTAGTAGTCTTTTAGTGTGTAGTGGTCCATGTTACAACCTTCAAGAATATCCCGCAGCCAAGTAGACCTAAGAAAACCGTCCTTTAAACCGCAGTCCTTAAATAGCCCGCATAATTTATGTCCAAATACAACGAGAGAAAAGACAGTGGTAATGCTGAAAGAGAGTGAATAAGCCGCCGATATTTACTGCTGGCCTTCCGTCGCACCGTTTACGGGCAGACAAATCGTTAGAGCCGCTGGATTGGGGCTGTAGTTGACTGAACACCCGCGGAGTCCTGAAGCCGCCTCTGTCCGTGGTGCTGAAGCGGGGCAGAGCGCCCCCTCGCTCCGGAACAGAGGGGGCTCTGTTAACACAGACCGCCTTACTGTTCTCAACTCGACTGGTTCGCTTGGACTTGGATCGGAGGCTTTTTCGCAACAGCACTAACACTATACTAACGGGGCTGCTTCGCTCGTCTCTTTGACAAGTCACGGATTACTCTGTGTACGTTACGGCGTGTACAAGCGGAGCTTTAACTTTGCCAGGCTGCGCCGTGAAGAATGCTCCCAATTTGTATTAGTCAGCTCTTTTTCTGCTTAAAGATGGCAATGCTGAGAAATATTTGTATGCATCTTCTAGCTGGAGATGTGCAACAAGATCGACAGGGTTTTGTGATACCCTTGAAGAATTTGGAAATCGATTGAAAAGGGAGAAAAAAGGAGCCGCTTGCACTGGATGTTGAAGTGAACTGGAAATAAGCCGGGAAATACAATTCCAGACGTTGCTATCCCCACATTTATGTTGCTCACCACAGCTGGCCAGGGTCTTATTATTCTACAGTGAGCCGTCGGAGAAAAGCTGGCAATCATGTTTCCGACTGGGTTATATGAGAACACCATGTTGCTGGTGCCGCTTGCTAAACACTGGAAAGGACAGCAGGTGTGATGTATAACTCTACTTAAACGGCATTCCCTGAATACAGGATTACTTTTTTCCTTCCGGAATTTTGCGAGCTTTGCTAAGCGGTTTAACTGGAAGTTGCGCTATGTGCTTGTCCGCTCCTGCAGGACCTGCTTAATTCTGACTAACAAAGTGGAACCAGGCAGTTCTGCGCGGTGAGTTAGTAATGACCATTATCACTGTACCATTATGCGCGGTTAGGTGTCGTGCACTTCCTTGCAACAATAAGTAAATCTTTTATCCTCCTGCATACAAGCTAAGGGTTATTAATATTCCGCAATTTCAGATTCAATTGTTTACCTCGCATCGCTTAACGATACTGCGATGCATCAGGCTTCGCTGCTTCATACAGCGCTTCAGCTTCTCCAGATAATAATGCGATGGTGTTCCCGTTGCAGAATCGCATAGAAAGGCCGTGCAGCTCCTGGACCTGGCTGCGTCGATGGCTCACTTCTTGTTCCGTTGTAAAGGGTCAGCCATTTGGAATAAAGCCCAGGCAGACCGCGGTTATTAATGACTCGGGGAGATTTCACTTGCTCAAGGCTGCTGGATTAACGAAGTTAGGCACAAGCGGAGATGCGCACTTACGGTCATCATCACGCACCCAGTGACAAATGGTACGAATTATTGATTAGAGGAACTATAACTACCTGTTGGTCTCGTGGTCCTAATTAACCTGAACGGTGTGTAGAAGATGTATGCATGGTGCCAAGCCAGATTTAATATGATTTTTAGCCTGAATAAACGTAAATGAGTCTTGGGAAGTATAAAGAAACGTATAAAACAATTTGATAATCCGTTTAAGACAAATATTTCGGAATCAGGTGAGTAAATGGGTGCCCTGTCAAATTTCTTTCGTCTTCTATCCATGCTTAATATGGTTGCACATTTTAACAAACAAAATGTATGTGCACATGAAACGCTTTCCCTGTAAATGTATATTCACAAAATAAATAAATTCAGTGTAATTGGCTCCCCAAAGTATAGGAAACCCACAGTAACGGATTCTCACATCTCTTTGAACCATATTTACCGTGACTACACTACTGTCTGAACTACCAATAAGCAATGTTCTGCTGGTATTTTACAATGAGGTTCGTCCGCGTTTATTTTTATTTATTTTTTTGCTGTAACTTGTAATATTGTCAATTATGGGTATTGACATAAGAGAATTACAAAGTACCAAATCATTTTAGAATACAGCAGTAAATTCCACTTTAATCTGCGTATAGCAATCTCGTACATACATACATGTATAGATATACAGGCTGCGCTATTAAAACGGGTCAAACTACCAAAATGTTTTTGCAGGCAGTCATAAAATATGCCTGATGTAACACTTTAACCCTTTCAATAAAGGGGCAGTTATAGTAACTTTAGCAATCACTGCGGAACATTAACAAAGGTGACATGACAGTTGTGAAAATATTTTTTTATCCTGAGTGCATACATGTCGTGGCGTCTACTCAAAGCCAAGATCTAGATGTGCGTTACGATTTCTTTTCCAGTTTAAACCGTCAGTTCGCGTTTTATTTATCTAACGCTAAGCGCTACTGATCGGTCTTTTCTTGAACTGCTTAAATTATTTTGACATCCCATTAGCGAGATAACGTCCCTTTCCTAAGGACAGCGTGTATTGTTTCTTTAAGTTAATCATCGATATGCTCCGCTTAATATCAAAGTAATTCTAGGCCTATGTTGGGCTCATTTTAAAGAATAAGCAGAATTCACTCCACTCCGTAAAGAGCAGTTTAATGAGAAAAGTTGCATACAATCGGATGTTGCAGACTGGTACTATGTCACGGCTGCTGACACCCACCCTCCTTTCTGGATGCGTAGGAATTACCGCGGCCAATGATGGGTCGTCTCGCCCCTGCGACCTGCGTCCTGCTGCTCGCCCTGATCGCCGCCGTGTCACCGGCCTCCGTCAGCCCCGAGGATTACCCAGCGGATGAGGCCGAGAGGACGACCAACAATGACATCATTTTCGACGACTACCGTGGCAAGGGCTGCGTGGACGACAGCGGCTTCGTATACAAGCTGGGGGAGCGCTTCTTCCCCGGACACTCGAACTGCCCGTGCGTGTGCACCGAGGACGGACCGGTGTGCGACCAGCCGGAGTGCCCTAAGATACACCCCAAGTGCACCAAAGTGGAGCACAACGGGTGCTGTCCAGAGTGCAAGGAAGTCAAAAACTTTTGCGAATATCGAGGAAAGACCTATAAGGTCTTAGAGGAATTTAAGGTAGGATCAGTGTCAACGGCAGAATGCATGGGTTTCTGAAGAATCATACCTAATACCTTCCTGAATTATAAGCTCAAATAATAGCCATCATTACCCACCATAATACCCAATTTATACCCTTAACCAATGGAAGCTATTGGTAATGGACCAGTTAGTATCGGTGCCGGTAATTGGACTTAAAACTGATATACAAAATGCTTAATACCCAAGAGAAAGTACTACCCCCTACTATTTTCTTTAATCGATTGGATGTTTTATCGATTGGATGTAATGGTCCAGTTGACGCCCTGTTTTGCGAAATTAGTTTTTTTTTTCTCTCTTCTGCCTGCGTGACCCACCAGCCAGTATTTTACTTTCCTTTTGGGCAGGATTGTAATGTTATTCATCGTGCTATCCGGTGCCTGAAAATAATCACAGGATTCGGCGAAGAAAATCGCCCTTCCGACTAAACACGTAAAATTCGAGCGATATAGTGTCGATTTGTTTGAAACACAAAGGGGGCAATTTCATGATTAAAAGCCAGAGGCGGGTGTTACATTTACTTCTTGAGCGAGATCCCTGATTTTCTCATGATGATTATAAACGGATTATAGATCGTCGGAGGAGTGCAGCGAAGACCCGTTCAGTTGCCATGGTCTTGTTTGCATGAAAGTTGCGTGCTTCTTCTTCAGTCAGCTGGCCGCAGGCGCCTCCATTGAATCTGCAGTCCGTCCGCAGTACCAGACATCGAATGAAGAAGCATAAAATTAAAAAGGTGACTTACATTTACGGCATGGTATCTGTGGCTACGAGACAGGATTGGTTATAAAAACAGGGTCAGGTACAGCTCTGAGAATGATGTCCTTAAGGAGAGGCTTAATTTCCTAAAGAATAGACATTTAATAATGAGTCCTTCAAAACAATCTGATTTGCAGGTTTAGACTCTGATTTTAATGGCATTATAGAAATCAAATTATTGACACAATGGCCTCTGGTGGAATGTCTGAATTTGTTTCATGGTCTAATTATAGTCCTGGTATTTTGGGAATATTCAATTATCCTTGAGTCTAAATGAATTTAATTTGGGGGATTGCATGGCACAGGGTGCCTGTGTCAGTAATAAGCCAGATGGAGGAAAGGATGGAGCCTGCAATGTTTAGTTTCAGGGCCTTATTACAGGGCTAAGGTCTGGGTGGTGCTCCTTTGCGGATGCTTGTCACATTTTGAGGGGCAGCTAATGATTTCTGCCATTTATGACAGAGTGGCCCTGTTATTGAAGCCAGGTCGCATCTAAAATGATCCCAGCTATTTACAGGCTTTGCTTTGCTCCAGAAGGCACTGAACTGATGGTATTAAGAATAAACCCAGCTATAGGTCTAGCTATATAAGTTAAACAGTTAAGTTAATACGGTGAAAAAGTCTGAATTTTTCTATCAGCATTTACTACAGATGGATGTCAGGTTGAGTGCTGAAGGTGTGACCAGGTGAATAACTGGAATCTCCTTGTTATTCACTTAAGTTCATGTCAACTGATTTCCGTGGCATTTTGCATGGAAAGGAAGCTCAGAGCAAATCTGTTCTCCCATCGAGAAATGCCGCTTGCATTTTACTTTAGCCCTGGAATTTGTACTGACTATAGTTCAGAGGGAAAACATTCATCACATTGATGTATTATCTATTTTTATTGTTATTATTTTATTTTATGCAACTGTGTTCTTTATAACAGCTGATGCTGCTATCTGAAGCGACAGGAAGACTATAGACAGCTGTGATGCACAAGCATGCTTCAGCAAGGTCCATCATAGTACAGGATGCGCTAGAGTCCATGGGCCCTTTGTAGTAGCTGGCTGGAAATTTCAGCTAAACAAGCAAAATAAGCATGACACAAACCAAGATGCAGTAGAACCGCGGTGACACATCGCTGACTTATGCAGATACGTAAGTGAGGCTGTCACTCTTGCATTAATTTCAATGCTGTCAGCTATAGGACTTGTAAGTACTATTTCTAAGTGAAAAAAATCAGCAATAAGCAAGGGTGCAGAAACCGGGGGGGTTGGGGAGGGACAGACATCCATCCATTTTTTGTAACTGCTTGTCCTATTCAGGGTAGCAAGTCCGAAGCCTATCCCAGAGGCTATGGGCACAAGGCGGGGAACAATCCACTATTAAGTTGCGTCCCTCCAATATGGAACTTTATCTTACACCGATGCCAATAAGGTAGTTCAGTGAATAATGGGCACAGTCACTTCATAAATGTGTGTGCATGCACTTTTAGAACACTTTCTATACCAAGTCAGATCCCTGACTTAAAATCAATCAATCAATCAGTTCATTTATCAATGTCCCCAGAGAGTAAGCCAGAGGTGATAGTGGCAAGGATGAAACCTTCTACATAGGAAGAAACCAAAATGATGGAAGCAGACTAGGCTACATGTAGATTCCGTATCCAAACAGTGAACAGGGATTATTATCAGGCACTTTGCATTCTCAGGTGTTGGAAGATATTATTAGGCTTATTTCTGACCAGGCCCATTAGAATATTTGTTTGTTTTATTTATCTCCTTTCCTCCCCTATGCTCATAGATGGGGGGAGGGGGGGCATCGCTTTAAAAGCACAGAACACTGCAGGGAGGATGAAATGGACTGACCTCTTTGCTGTTAAAACATGACTTTCCTGCCCTTTTCTTGCAGGAAGTGCGTGGGGCCTGTTTGCATTCAGGCAGGGTCGCGGGAGACACATGTGTGAACTCATTTACTGATTGCTTGCAAACAAAGCCTCCATTTGTAAGGACACGCCTCCTCCGCTCCCTGTCTGGTTCGGCCCTGTGGAGGAGCCAGCCAGTTCCTGAGTCACTTACTGACTGGAGGAGTACAGTGGGAATAATGTGCTGTCTGGAGTCTGAATGAAGGATGACAAGTGCTTGATCACAGCCTGTTCTATATTAATAGGTTCCCGTTTTCAGGAAACAACAAAAGACATCAGACAATTTCAGGAAATATCAGAAGGGAAGGTTTTGCAAAGAACACATATTGCGTGTCAACGGCATAGCTTACAGGAGTGAAGCAGTACAGAAGAGGAACTATCTAAGTTCTTCAGCCCCAAGAGAATGTTTTTTTGTTATTTGATTAAATTGATTAATTAAATGGCTAGCGCAGTGGTGCAGTGGTCAGCATTGTCACCTCGCACCACTGGGACCAGGTTTCAAGTCTCCAGTGGGGGTCTATGTGTATGGCGTTGGTGAGTTTTTCCTGAGGGGCGCCATGGTGGTGCAGTGGTTAGCACTGTTGCCTCACACCTCTGGAACCTGGGTTTGAGTCTCTGCCTGCATGTTCTCCCTGTGTCATTGTGGAGTATTTTCTGGGTACTCTGGTCCCCCCCCCCCACAACAACATGCTGAAGCTAACTGGGCTTGCCAAATTGTGTGTGTGTGAATAGCATCCCATCTTGGGTTGTTCCCTACCTTGTACCTGTAGCCTCAGAGAAAAGGCTCCAGACCCCCCCCCCGACCCTGAACAGGACGTGTGGGGGAAGGGTGGATTACTCAAACTTAAACTGTGGTTTTAAGGCCTGTACAGATACATTAGAACCATTCCATCCACCATCTCCTAACTGGTTATTCTCATCAGGGTTGCAAATACATCTGGTTCAGCTCTACCACAGTTAAGCACAGCCTGAACCTTGCAGGGTCAACACTGGGTGAAGAGCTTGTGCCATTTCTCCAAAATCCCTTAGCATCCAGGGGAGCATCCATCTCTGTGTGAGGAAATAGAGCACTGCTCATCTGTCCATACATCCATTCCTCATCCTATTCCATTCTCTGGACACGGTCACAGGGCTACTTATTTATTTGAAAACAAATTTAAAAATAAATAGTGGCTATTTATTTGCATTGGATAAAATAATCTGGTAGGTTTTGAGAAAACCAAAGTAATGCAGAAACTTCCACTGCTGATTTTGCAGTGAAACAGGTCAGCAGTTTAGCAGACTGAAGGTTTGGATCGAGCTGATATTCATAGCTAAGAGGAGCCAGAACTCTGCTAGTACAGATTTGGCTGAGGAGAGTTGTAGAAATTTAGGCCTGTCGTATTACGGAACGTGGAAGCCAATCCTGCAATGGATTGTGAAGCTGAAGGGGAATTCATTGCTGATAAGGAGAGGGACAACCTCAATAAAAAACCTCTTTCACGCAATCAGGTGCTGCAGTCTAAACTAATTGCAAATGTCAAAAATAACAAGAGAATCGGGACAGCTCTAACTCACGATTTGATCGAAGTGTGTCCTGGCCCGATTTCCTATTATCCTCAAATTCACCACTAAGACTGGCACCTCTCCGTAGCCTTTGAAAGACTGCTGTGGCTGTCTTGATTTTACATGCCCTAAAAATACAGCGTGTCAAAACTATGCTCGGTTTGTCTGATCGCAAATTTCTATGAGTATCAGGGTTATGATAACTTATCATAATAATACTAATTAGACTCAGGGTATTGTAATAGGTTCCCCATAGAATATTCCGGAAAAAAAGATATATTGATAGACTTAATTTTACCAATTAAAAAAAATAAAATAAAGCGCTTGTTTTCTGAAGGAGGCTCATTTCACAGACCAGACTGTGGTGTAGTGCAGTTTTACTGCACAATCAAAGGCGCAAATCGCATTCATTAGCAATGGTGCTGACACGAGCAAGTTGATGCGGCAATTAAAAGGCTTCTCAAACTGGGTGTAACTTGATCTGTTTTCATCAGAGGATAGCTTTAATTAGGCTAATATTATCAAACAAGTACGGTAGGGTTGAGGTGCTATGCTTACGTTTTAGTAGTGTTAATTATGTTTGTGTGTAATTATGATTTCTTGCTTACTCTTTGTCCGTTATTGCCTTCTGTCTTTTGTAAGGGTTGTTATATTATTAATTACAAATATCACACATGAATTAAAAATGACTTTAAACATTTTTTTGGAACAATAAAAGTAAACATTGGGGGTAGCAGTAAATGTTAGAAAACGAGGGAATCGGTACAAGAGTCATATTGTAAACTAAAGGCTACTTTTACACAGACATATGGGTCCTGCAGTTTCAGTAATGAATGGGGTAACATCTCCTCTCTATATTTCTGTGCTCCATGGCACTTTTTGTCCATCTAATCTTGATCCATTCATTCAGTAACAAGATGTCAGCATAAAAGTGTCTTCCTATAATTTATTTTACCCTCTATGCTAGAGGCAGACTGTTAGAATTAAAAGCAGAAATTAATTAAGGCCCCCTAGTGGGTCTAGTGGGTGTAACTAGGATATGAAATTTGGTGGATCCACTTGCTGTGGTGAAGTGTCCCCGGGCCTTGCCTTCCCCATTAACTATAGGGTTGCCATATCCTGGTTTGTTCTGACTCCTATGCTGTGATGAAATGTCCCCGGGCCTTGCCTTCCCCATTAACTCCAGGGTTGCCTTATCCTGGTTTGTTCTCACTCCTATGCTATGGTGAAATGTCCCCGGGCCTTGCCTTTCCCGTTGATTTTAGGGTTGCCATATCCTGGTTTGTTCTGACTCCTATGCTGTGATGAAATGTCCCCGGGCCTTGCCTTCCCCATTAAC